>OZ026615.1:45149415-45418415 GCA_964020975.1 Hermodice carunculata | reverse complement strand
AACCAGATGAAGGGACAAGACTGAGAAGAGCTCCACTAAAAAAAAGAGGACTGCAGCTTCTACCCACCTGTGCGTCTCTGCAAAACAACCGCCAGCCAACGCAAACCCAGCAACCAACCAAAACCTGGTAAAATGATCAGCATCTAACCCAAACCCAGAAAAAACGACCAGCAGCCAAGCCAAACCCAGCAAAGCAAAACGACCAGCAACATCGTACCAAACCCTGCAACAAACAAAAACCTTGAGGAATGGCCAAAAAGTGTGAAGAGTGATGGGAAATTTACCAGAAAGATAAACATCCAGCCACTTAACATATTCACCACCACCACCATCATTACTTTTGGCCACAATTGGATCTGGTGGGTGAAGTTTTATAACCTACAGGAGATGCATTTTGACTTGTTATCGTATGTCCATTTTGCTGTGCTCTTAGTTCCTTGTTTTAATAATTTGATTGTTGGGACTGCTGTCAGCAATAGACAGTGCATCCTTAATGAAGTATATTATTAAAACAAACTAGCTTAGGTCATGTGATTGGCCTCATATCTGTAGTCCTGTATATTTTTTTGTGTATGTCCCTTTTTTGTGAGCTCTGATCCCCAACCTACATTTAAGATAATAGTGCATTGTTCATTTTTTTGTCAAGCAGTACTTTGTACTTCATATATGTTCTCTGGTAAACTTGTGAAATTACAAAATGTTACTGATATGACACATTCATGCAAATGAAAATGAACTAGTTCTGCTGAAGATATTTAACTATTTGCTCATTGTCTGCAACTTTAAATTACTTTGCAGACATGGACAACTTTTGGCTAAACATTACCCAGATGGGCATATATATATATATATATATATATATATATATATATATATGTATATATATGTATGTATATATATGTATATATATGTATATATATGTATATATATATATATATATATATATATATATTCATGCAAATGAAAATGAACTAGTTCTGCTGAAGCTATTTAACTATATGATCAATGTCTGCAACTTTATATACTTTGCAGACGTGGACAACTTTTGGCTAAACATCACCCAGATGGGCACATTTATATTATATATATATATATTCATTTTATGGGATCTGGACCTGCACCGCCACCACCACCACAACCACGATCATCAGAAATCACCTACATAAGCAGTGATGATGATGATGATCCTTTCATCATTTCTGACAGCAGCGAATCTGAGGAGGGGGAAGATATGATGATGATGAAGATGATGATGAAGATGATGATGATGATGATGATGATGATGATGATGATGAAGATGATGAAGAAGATGATGATATTCATGTAAAAAATGTTCCTGTCTCAACTACTCCAGCCTCCGACTGTGAAATAATTGATGTCAAGAACTAAGCACCAACCGTCACCACCACCACTACCACTATGGCCATCACCGCCACCACCCCATGGATTAATTAATATTGTACATTTTTAGATGCTGATTTATTGTACAATTATGGCTCGAGAATTGATGTACTAATGGGGCTCTGGGGAATATGATCATGATTTCAAGCAATGGAAAAACACCCAACACTAAAGATACCTACAGACCTATAACTATATTTTTTATTAGTTATGTAATGTTACCTCTCAACCACCATTGCCAAGACCTCTGTGTTTGGGCATAACACCCAAGAAATTGAGTTGAGTTGCATACTCACTTGATCCTGAAACCTGATGGTCCCACGGCACCATCTCTCGGTCCATGTGGAACTGATGGTAATGTCAAGTGCACATGCCCCTTGAACCATCCTTCCTCTTTTGGGCCCATTATTGGCTTGCCTTGTGAGTTGAAACTCTGTGAACTTTCATTCAGGCTTGCTGTTTTTCTGCTTACACATGCTCTATTCTGAGCAAAATCTTTTCTCAGAGGTCCGGGAATCTTTGGATTCCTAGATAGGTGATTTCTGTGATGAGATACCACTGTAATAGTAAGTGCAAAGTTGGTCATTTGACTTGTACTTAGATTTTTTAAAATTGCATCCCAGCAAACAGAATGCAGAGAGAGGGAAAGCAGTGCACACCAGGCTTTTGCTTCCTTTTGAAGGCAGTCCAGGACATTGATCCGGATACCACTTTATCTGCATCCTCGTCTTTGTTGGATCACGGACAAAAGCTAGATTCCATGAACCACAACATGGTGGTTTTGGATGACCATCCACACTGCTATGGTTGTCCCTTGCAGTTGGGCCAAGTTTGCTCTCGTGAGCGAACTTGCAAATACTGTCAGAACTGCGGAGAGGACAAATGGCTGCTCTGTGAACAGGCACTGAGGAAGTTGGATTGTGCTAGGCGTGCATGGCAGGTCACAAGAGCCGCCAAACACCAAGTTGAGATGTCTGAATCTGTACAGTCCTCGCCACTGACTCCCCCTGAGAAAAAGCCTCGGCTTGCTCCCACTCGTCCGCATGCTCATGTGTCACCACCCCTAGTCCAGGTGGAACCTCCTGTCCCCCCAACAGTAGTACCTGTAGTGCCTCCTGCACCTCTGGTGGCTTTGCCCCAGAGTTAGCAGTTGGCAATTCCGCGTGTCCCAACATTTGAGAAGGTACCCTGCCTTACTCTCTCAATCAACAAGCAGATCATGAGCTCTGTGAGGACCGGCAGCTGCATAAAGAGGCACAGTCTTCTTCCGCATTGGCCACCACTACAGTTGCCGAGTCTGAGCAGACTCATTCAGCTCCATCGCCCACGGACAATATGTTGTTTGACGAGGCTTTGGGTATTCCCAACCCCTTCGCAAGTCGGGATTCTTCAGACCTAGACACTGAGGTGGAGGATAAGCTGCTGATGTCGGATTTGTCTGACACCAGATCTCGACCTAGGTCAAAGGCTTAGTGTTCATGCTGTGACAGGTGCAGAGAGACAGCAACCGTGGGTTCAGCAGAGGCTTCAGCTCCTGCCCCCATGGACACAGCATTTGCCCCTGCTATTGAAAGGGCTTTGAGCACATCAAAGCTCTTATTCAGAACCTGGTTGGTGACCAAGCTGTGATCCCATCAGTGGAGGAGAGGTTGGGCGCTGTTGCACTGTCATGCCGGGACCTGTCTCTGAAGGACGCGCGGTAATGTACGCCCAATCCTTTTTTGCCATTTGTAGCTGAGTTCTATGACCAGCTCATGGCTAAGACTTGTGGCACACAGGTTTTTTTTGTCAAGCCACCGACGTCTGGCTACCTGAGGCAGGGGTGACTCCTCCCTAATCCTGATGTTCAGGGGTGGTGGTACTCTGCGCCAGAGCAGATCTTCCCATCGGGTTCACTGTGAGTTGGCTTACACTGGGAGGAGTTTGATGCTTGGCAGCCGAGAACCATTTTGGCATCCCCAGAGGCTTTCAAGCAATTGGAGGAAGATGCTAGACGCTCCATGCTTCTGGCGTCAACTCTGATGTGTCATTGACTGCTTTGGGGTCTCTCCTTGAGAACAAGGTTGCTCTCAAATTTGTTCAAGTGTCTAGTGCAGGTTGGGGGTGTATATAAAGATGCAAGGGTTATAGGTTCTTGTTGATTTTTAGTTGGGTCCACATGACTTCAATGTTATTTCGTTCAAAGTAGATGTCTTTACGGGCAAGTACTGCCACACCACTGTAGGTATTTTGTGTACGGTCTTTATGTAGGTTTTTACACTGCCGATTTTTAAATTGAGTTCTTTGAATTGGTTCCATGTTTCACTGAGTACTAGAAGATCAATTAATTTTCTATCCACGTACATTTCAAGGTATTTTTGGAGGTGTTTAGTGACTGTGTATTGTAACTGTAGAGTATTCATGTTGTCCTCACTATAAGTTGGTTGTAAAGTCTTTTATAAGTTGGGCATCTTTTGCTGTTTGTAGTATGTCCATTTACATGGCAGTTACTGCAGTACGTGTAGTTGTATTTGCCTTCTTACTTATGATTCATTCCACATTTCTCACAGGTAGTTTCATGTTTGCATAACTTTGCTATGTGCCCAAATTTTTTGGCATTTTAGTCATCTTATTGCCTTTATTCTGTGGTGGTATTCAAATGGTAATGTTTTATTCCCAGCTTTCAGGCCCTTACAGTTAACCCTTTTGCACACTCCTCAGTTTCCACAGTAATTTTTGCAATAGGAAGGTTTTTTCCTGTCTGTCTGTTTCTTAATCTGTGGATATTAGATGAGCACCTGTATGTGTGTTGAGTGTACTCTTGTATCTCCCTGCCTTGTAGATGTGCTGGTAGGTTTTTGAAGATGATTTTGTTTTGTGATCTGCCATGTGGGAAGTGTGGTGTGATGTTGCCTCTAAATGCATCTTCAGGACACTTTTCGAGGGCTAGGTTATGGCCTGTATCTCTGGAGCAGTGTATAGCTATGCCTCTGGCAGGGAGTGTGTATGGAAACTAGTAGTAATGTCTCCCGGTGGAAGCCGGGGAACATATTGGTTTAGTGCCCGTTTCTTCTGCTTGTTGTTGTTCAGGTTCTTCAACACTTGGTTTCCGTGCGATGTCTTGAAGGACTTGACAGAATATGATGAAACTTGGTAGGATTATGTATCTAGAAAAGACCTAGGTTGGGGTTGTATTTGGGTGACCTTGACCTAATTTTCAAGGTCACAGGGTCACTTATGTGAGATTGGTTTCCGTTCGATAAGTCATGAAGAACTTGATGGAATTTGATGAAACGTGGTAGGATTATGCATCTTGGCAAGACCTAGGTTGGGATTGTATTTGGATGACCTTGAGCGAATTCTCAAGGTCACAGGGTCACTTATGTGAAATTAGTTTCCGTTCAGTAAGTCTTGAAGAACGCGATGGAATTTGATGAAACTTGGTAGGATTATGTATCTAGGCAGGACCTAGGTTGGGATTGTATTTGGGGACCTTGACCTAATTTTCAAGGTCGCAGGGTCACTTATGTGAAATTGGTTTCCATTTGATAAGTCTTGAAGAACTTGATGGAATTTAATGAAACTTGGTAAAATTATGTATCTAGGCAAGACCTAGGTTGCGATTGTATTTGGATAACCTTGAGCGAATTCTCAAGGTCACAGGGTCACTTATGTGAAATTGGTTTCCATTCGATAAGTCATGAAGAACAGGATGGAATTTGATGAAATTTGGTAGTATTATGTATCCTGGCAAGTCCTAGCTTGGAATTGTATTTAGATGACCTTGAGCGAATTCTCAAGGTCACAGGGTCACTTATGTGAAATTGGTTTCTGTGCGATAAGTCTTGAAGAACTTGATGGAATTTGATGAAACTTGGTAGGATTATGTATCTAGGCAAGACCTAGGTTGGGATTGTATTTGAGTGACCTTGACCTAATTTTCAAGGTCACAGGGTCACTTATGTGAAATTGGTTTCCGTTCGATAAGTCCTGAAGAACAGGATGGAATTTGATGAAACTTGGTAGGATTATGTATCAAGGTAAGACCAAGGTTGGGATTGGATTTGGGTGACGTTGACCTAATTTTCAAGGTCACAGGGTCATTTATGTGAAATTGGTTTCTTTGCAATAAGTCTTGAAAAACTTGATGAAAATTGCTAGAGTAATGTTTCTAGGTGAGAGCTAAAATAGGATTGTAATTTTCAAGCAAACTTCGTCATTTGTAATTTGTTATCACCTGTAGCTTATTCAGAGACGCAAGTGTTTCACCGGGAGACATTTGATTTTCTGTTGGAAAATCAGTCTGATCTAGTTGATGTTTGGTTTGCACCTTCTTATTTCTTTGTCGATTGAACGACTGTTTGCTGCCTTGTCTTCATCAGAGATGCCATCCATGATAGTGATGTGATGGACTGCATCTATGTCTGACACGTCTATTGTTGCTTTATGTGTGGAGTCACCGAGTGTATTAGAGTCTAGATGTTTCTTTGTGTGGTTGTCATCTATAGGTTTGGTAAAGGTAGGTATAGCTTTGAGTTTCCTATTTTTTGAGGCTGGTTCCTTATTAATTTCTACCTAGTTTTCTGTAAGTGTGTAGCTCCTTTCATGTGTAGGTGTTCCTTGTTCACACTGTTGTACTACTTTAACAGCTAGGTTCTTGATTATATTTTAACGGTGGTTGTTGCGATGTCAGAGAGGACACATGATGAGCATTTGTCCTTGTATTTCTTTTGACTGACTGTACTGTATTCAGTGTAAGTAATATCAGTGCAGTATGTGTGCCACCATTGATTGCAGTAGGAGCACTCTATCTGCTCAGAGTGTGCAATTGTGCAGCGCGGGCATGCATGTGGGTTACCTGTGAGTGTAGCAGTAATTTTTGCGCAGCTGGTGTGCTCTGTTTTGGCCTGCTCTTGACTTGGGTGGGTTTCTTTATTCACTGAGTCTGCTGATTCTGACTTTTTTCGATTTTGCAATTTGGTACTTTTACTTGCTGGTTTTTTGTCCGGGTCCGTATTCTCAGTTATTACTCCTGCATCTGATGTGACAGATGATGAACGAGTTGTCATAGGTATTTGGTACCTTTTATGTGGCTTAGGCACTCTTCAAAAGTTTAATGATGTTTGTAGTATTCTGTAATATTTTCTGTATCATAGTGGACGCTTTGCAGCCATTTGTTGAACCATATCCCCTTTAAGTTGATATGGCATGTACTCCGTCTGTGAAGTTTTTATGATCAATTTTTATATAAAAAGTCTCTGTTTCTTTTCCTCTTTCTGGTTTCTCTGATGATTTCTGGAGTTAGAAATGGTGTATGGGGTTTTATTGGGAGGCGCAAAGTGTGTTGTTCAATTCTTGAAGTTCTTTGTATAATTAAACAATTTCGTGAATGTGCTGCCGCTGATTTTCAATGAAATTTGGTCCCAAATCTGCATGGATTCCTTTGTGGGTTTTGTACTTTTCTATGTGAACCCCTGCTATGGTTGCAAAGCGTACGACAGCATATGGTCTATGCTCATAAATCTTATCTCTTAGTGACTTCAGCACACTGCATGCGCTGTCTGTGCATTCATGCTGGAGACACAATCTGTTGCCATATGGTACAAAGTGCTTAGTGCTGTTAATGCACGTTAGTATCTTGGCTATGACTGTGGCATTGGTTGGAATTTCCTCAGTAGATAGAAATTCATCAACAAGTACTCCCAGTGACCTAGCAGTTCCTCCTCTTTCTATGATGTAATGAGTGGGAATTTTATGTCCATCTTTGGAGGAGTATACTTGTAGGCGCTATAGTCTGCTATGAGCAGAGGGTGTATATTCAGACTTGTCATCAGTTGCTGCTACTAATCTTGTAAATCGCTGAAGGAAAGTAATTAAAACTTGATAGGGCTGCATTTGCTGCCCACTCCTTTCAAGAGACAGCTTTTTTAAAATTTAAATTGTGTAGGTGATCCCTGCACTTGACCTGAGAAGCTTGAGTTTGCGCTTGAAATGTGATTTAGTGGTAAAAAAACCTTACCAGATGTACACGTAAGTGTATCAACAGTCTATTTGCGGACCAAGTCACAAACTGTGCGATTCGTGGCTGCACTTGTTCAGCAGAATAATAATACTTACCTGTGTGATTTGTTTTGTTTCATTATCAGTCTTTTAAAATGACTGTGATGGGTTGAGTACCCAGCAGTTTTGCTTCTGAAGCCTTCATTCAAAATAACTGTAATGGGCAGAGTACCCAGTAAATTAGAATGTTTCACTTAAATAAGGCTGCATTTGCTGCCCACAACCTGTTTGTGATAAGCGTCATAGCAGGTAATTTCTCTGTTCAATGTGGCATTATCACAATGAGGTATGGTGTTAGCTATTGTATGTACTGTCTTTGTATCAATCTTATCATCAATATTCAATGAACTTGGTGCTCAGTGTCGTACCTTTTCTTACCTGTTTGCACTTTTGCACCTTGTTTGTTCCAGAGCACTTGATTCAAGATGGCGGACGCCAGGTCGTGTTATGTGCTATCCATGTGTGTGTCTACAAAGAAGTATTTGGAATGTTTTTGCTACTCTGGTGGTCTGGTGTTTTTTCCCTTCATTTGTGGCAGGTTTACAAAATACCCCTAAACACCCCTAGGGAAATTAAGAACCTAATGGTTTTAGAATGTAATACTCATAGTAGGGCCGCCAGAGGCTCTCAAAAAGAAGTCTGGCACATCCACAACAACCACAGGGGTCACAGAACCTAGGCAGGACCAGGTTGACGCCACATCCATTGCCAACTTTAATTACCGCATCTGTGTGCTGGAGGCACAGATTGACCTAACCGAGTCTGCTCAGCAGGGCAACATAAAAAAAGGAGCAACATCATCAACTGGTCATCCCCATTCAGCAGATGGGTTATTCCGCCCATCAGCCCCTGACACAGACTCCTCTTCTGAGAATGAGACGTCGAGCAATAATGATATACATCCTCCAAAAAAGAGACATTGTTCACCAGCAAAATTGAAACGCAAAAATGTAAGAGACGCACACAAGTCTAAGCATGATAAAACTATGAAGAAAAGGACTACTGACACTAAACAGAAAGCCATGAAAGCTGAAAATAATAAACTTAAGTGTGCTGTGACCGTACTGCCAGATGAGTTTTCAAGTTCCTGGGACGACAGGCTTAGGAATAAGAAAAAGAATAGAAACATTGACTCGGATGTCGAATCTATTAGCTCATCATAATCTTCCTCCTCTCAATCTACCTCCTTTTCATCATCCTCCTCCTCATCCTCTTCTTCCCCAGACAAGGAAGAGGCCAGAGCTAACTAGTTCAATTCGGTTAAGATTAAGTTTGAAAACAGAGTTCCCTCAAAAATTAAAAAGAAAATTTGGGCAAATGAATTTGTTGAATTACAGGACCTATTTTCAGCATCACGCAGACCAGGGTTTCTTTTTGAAAGTACTAAAACTAGGAAGAAGTCTGACCTATCCATCCAAACCATTTTAGACTGGCTCGATGTCTTCAACATTTTTTCAGCCTTATATGTAAGGAAATATCTATCTGAGGCACCCCTTCTGTTTCATTACTCCCACACTATCATGGAGCTGTCACGTCTGGGTGGGGATTGGCTTTGCTATGATCAGTGCTTCCGGAAATATTGAAAATATTTCAGCATGGGCTGAGCTTGACACCCAGCTATACATGCAATATAGGTACAGCTTCAGGCCAACGTCAGTATCCCCTCCTTTTCAGAACAGATCTAGACCAAATTCTTCCCCCGCAAGGTCACACTCCAGGCTACGTGACCTCTTCCCGACAGGCACATGCTGGAAATATCATGCAGGTCAGCGATGCAATGGGTGTGCCTTCCCACATTCCTGCTTTGTGTGCCAAGGGCCTCATCCAGCCTTCAAATGTCAGAGAGGTAGCCAGTTGCAGTCCACTGGACAATATGGGAGCAGATATTTCCAGAGCTCTGACAATCGATCAGCCATCCACTATCCCAGAGTACAGAACTCCACACATGAAAGCTCCAGTTGTCACAGGCAATCAAATTCACAGCATTCCACCAATAAAAACATCAGTGCAACCAAACCTCCAAATCCCATCGAAACTGGAGTACTGGCTCTCTTGCTTGAAGGATATGACAGAACTGAGCACGATTTTATTCTCAATGGGTTTACGATACGTTTTTCACTAGGGTACACAGGTACTTTAAGAGACATTTGGTCTAGCAATTTAAAATCCGCATCGCAGCTGCTGCATATAGTGGACGAAAAACTGGCCTTGGAGAAAGCCAGTGGTAGAATAGCAGGCCTATTCACAAACCTCCTTTCCATCCCTTTCCGGTATCTCCATTGGGTTTAGTCGAGAAAAAAAGCCCTGGAACATACCGCATGATACACCATCTCTCCTACCCAAAGGGCTGTTCAATCAATGAGTTTATCCTAAGAGAAGTGTCATCGGTCACTTACGCATCCATTCAAGATGCTATTCAAGCTATACTCTCTTTGAACTCGCCGTGTTTTCTAGCAAAAACTGACATTAAGTCTGCATTTAGACAGCCGCCCATAGCCCCATCTGAATGCTGTCTCCTGGGTTTTAAATGGAAGAACAGGTACTGTTTCAATAAATGCCTTCCTATGGGCGCATCAAGTGCGTGCACAAGTTTTGAACGTGTGAGCTCTTGTCTTGCCTGGATCGCCTCCAGATTCTTACGTGGTGTTTTTATTGTGAAAGTTTTGGATGATTTTTGCTTTATTAGTGGTTCAGAGCAGATGGTTAACAAAGCACTCCAAGTGTTCTTGTGCATCATCCTGAGCCCTTATCAATTCAATTCAATGTGATGAGCTCAAAGCCCAAGCTGACAATGTGTTAGATTGAATCTTAGGTGAGGATCATTTGGGCTGGGTCAGCGGTAATGTTCCAAGGCATAAGGAATTGTCAACTTTGTGAGGTCCAAGAGATTCTCGTTTGTTGGTTTCCAAGCAACGCAAGTTAGAAAGACATCTGTTTCTGTTTCCGGTAATGGCAACGCCCATCGAGGAAACAGAAGGCAGTCTCCCAGGCAATTTGTCGTTCTCACAGGCATGCAGGCAGTTGATGTTCAACTGTGACAAGTGATTCCAATGGTGAATTGGACTGTAATTCAGACTCTAGTAGTTATGATCCTACTTCATCCTCAACTTCCAGTTTTGGAAGGTGTTGTTGCTAGGAGTCTAGCCCTACAAGTCCATAAGATACTAAATGGACTTGCACCAACTTATTTACAAGATCTTGTATCAGTTCGTGAGACTGCTGACCATTTGCGTTCAGGCCCAAAAAATGCTATCACAACCCGGTGTAAGCACAACTAAACATGGCCTGCACTCTTTCACGTGTATATATATATATATATATATATATATATATATATATATATATATATATATATATATATATATAATGTTCGGAACGAGCGGGACTCGAATCTGCAACGTTTGTCACCAGTCGCCTAGCTGAAATGGGAAACGCACACATGCACTCGATCAAATCCCCATTCCTAAAAAAGAATGGTTCAATGGGTGTAGTTATGTGCGAGTGCGATATCAACTCGGTAATGCAGTATGTTTACTGAGTCAGCATTTATTTCCAGAATCGGGGACTTAAATCCACCAGCATTAAGGAAATGCCGAAAATATATATTTCATGTTCGGAACGAGGGGGACTTGAACCTGCAACCTTTGGCACCAGTCACCTAGCTGAAATGGGAAACGCACATATCCACTTGAGCAAATCCAATATGGCTCCAAAGATTTGGAACAATCTACCCATGAATATGAGAAACTGTCCGGGTGTGTACAAATTTAAGAAATTATTGAGACAATGGAATGGCATAGACGGCCAATGTAGATAAGTTATGTGCATATACGCTACATGGAGTGGTTAGGCTCCCCCTCCCATTTTACAAGGATGGGAGGGGGCAGACCCCACATGGTGGGAGCCAGACCCCCCTCCCATTCTACAGGGAGGGGAATGCGGGCCCCTGCAGTATGGCTTTCTTAACCTTGGGCTAAGATGACCTAGGATCAATACTTCTTATACATAAGCTAATTACATATATTTTTCTACTCCACCACTGATCCTGTGGACTCCCTCTCCTCCCATTTACGAGGATGGAAGGGGATAGACCACACATGGTGGGGGCCAGGCCGCCTTCCATTTCTACGGGAATGGGGGCAGGACTGATCTTGTGAATTCTTTTTACCTTTTTACTTTCTTAAGTAATGTAGTTTTAATTTACTTCATTAATATAAGTTGACTCCATTCTGGAATATATTCTTATTTGCATTTTCACATGCTTTTTACATTTATGAGTTGAGAGTGCTTTTAGTCTATGAAATTTTATATTTACAGTCAGATTGACTAGATCTTGATGAGCTAATGTTATGTATTTACCCCATCTCCGACAATAAAGAAGATTTGTATCTGTTGCACAGGTAAGCATCACCAGCACAGGCATGGTCGCAAACTAAGATCAGGCCGGCTTAAAAAACTTGGTGATCATGTGCAAAAACAGGAAGACTGGCCGCATACAAAATTATCATACCAGTTTGCGAGCAGAGATTTAAAATATTACAACCTGGACATGCCAGTTTTCATTGCCGGCAATTTTGAGAACATCTTGTGTGATTATGCTGACGGTAAGGATAGGTTTGTTATGCATAAGGTAGAACATCTGCTTTCAATGATGTACTCCGCTTCATACAATGAATGGGCAGTGATATTGGAGTTACATGCGGCTATTGTTACTAAGATTGAACGTCGTTCTAAAAAATGGAGTGACAATTTTTTGACATACAGCAAAAGGTATTGAATGCACGAAAGTAACTGGCAAAATTGCTATTCAAGCTATTAGTGCTACCACTTCTATTTCAAAGAGTAGTAATGGTTTTGCTAATTTAGGTAAAATGTTTTGCTAAGCTTTCCAATCGTCCAAATACAGCAACAATTCCGCACACAATGTCAAAATCAATGGTTAAAGTTTTCAAGTCAATCTCATATGTACTACATGTTGGCTGATTGATGAGGACAAATAGGAGCACCCAGAAGGCAGCAGTGATTGTAAATATTTTGCCAACGATGGTAATGCCAACAAGTTAAAAGATTGACAATACAGTGCCTGTTGTGATGGCAATGATGTTGTTTCAGTGGAGATGAGTACTGAGGTACATGACACATCAACTTTTGGTGAAACTGTTTGGTTTTGTAGTAAAGCATTTTCGGCTCAAAGTGTTCTGAATGCCAGTGTACCAAAGCATATGAATCATTCAGAAACAGATTGGTCTCAAATTTCAAATACGTTTTCCACCTTTTATCTGGAGTTACATCAGAAGGTCTTACAGTCTGGGATGCACAATTTTCAATGTTGTCGGATTCGTGTTCCTTCGAAATTACATATTGAAAATTTCAGATCAGAGATTTCAGAATGTGATCATTATGATCATCAGATTTGTTATTTGCTTGGTTATGGGTTTCCTGTTGGCTTCGATGCAAATGTTTTATCCACTTCTAATTCACGCAATCATAGTAACGCACATGCTTTCCCAGACGGTGCAGATAAATTTATTTGTACTGAAATTCAGCGTGAAGCAACATTAGATCCTTTTCTTGAAAATCCATTGCATTCTCTTTTGTGTGCTTCTGCACTTAATACTGCCCCACATATCACGGACTTATCGTGGCCAATTGGACAATCAGTGAATGATACACAAGGATTTTTATTTTGGAGAAGCCATCAAGGTTCGATTTCCTTCTGTGGATGAGTATGCCACTTTAATAGTTACTTTTGGCCAGCATTGCCTGTTACACAAAGCTGACCTGTCTCATTCGTTTAGACAGATACCTGTGTGTCCAGGAGATGTATCTTTTTGAGGTTTCTCTTGGCGCAATCATTTTTTTGCTGACCGTGTACTTCATTTTGGATTGCGCTCTCTGGCATCCATATGCCAGAGAGTCACCAATGCAATTGCACATATATACAGGTATAGAGGATTCTATGTGTTAAATTACTTAAATGACTTTTGTTGTGTGAATACTCCAGATAAAGTTTGTACAGCTTTTCCTGCTTTACAGGAGTTATTTCAGTGTTTATGCATTGATAAGACTGTTGAAAAAGCTGTTCCTCCAACTACAAAACTGATTTTTTGCGTATATTTTTTGACACTGACAACATGGCTGTGTCAATTCTTTTTGCAAAAATGGGGGCGATCAGGTGTGTTCTGCAACAATGGAAAGGCAATACTGTAGCATCCAAACAAGATGTGCAGTCAATTATTGGAACACTGCAATTTGCTGCCAAATGTGTTCGGCCGAACATTCATATCCAGCATGCTGGAGCATTTGAGAAACATTCATAGCATTCCTCCAATTAAACAAGTACCTTTACCTAAAGAGTTCATGAAAGATGTTGCTTGGTGGGGGAAACCTTCATGAGAACTTATAATGGTATTTAAATGTTACCACAGTTGCACTGGTGTGAGCCTGACAAAGTTGTAGCCACTGACGCTTGTTTGACAGAATGTGTAGGAGTGTGGGGGTTGAAAAAATGGGATCGTTTTTTCACTGTGAATTCCCGGATTTTATTCTAGATCAAAGTTTTGACATCAATATCCTAGAGCTTCTCACAGTTATTGTATCTTTAACGTTATGGGGTAACTTTCTCAGAGAATACAGAATTTTGTTATACTGTGATAATATTAGAGCTGCTACTCAGAGAGACATGTACGGGTATTTGGCTCCGAAACAGGTTGAGTAGTTACCCACTGAAGACCCTTTAATTTTTTGGGCTGATTAGCCTATGTCAAAATTTTACAGAGGAACGTGTGGAATGGACAATAGAAATTCCATATGTATATAGGTTAGACAGGGACAGGTCAGCTTATGGAGAGTAAAGAGTTCGGACTGCGGAATAGGGTAATGACTACTAGGAAGTGGTTCTGGGCAAAAAGACATAAATACAATTCTGTTGGCTTTGAACCATTGATGCTTGGTGGATAGGTCTGTACAGGCTGGTCCCCCATCTATGATTTTCAAAGGATACTGGAATTCCAGGTAACGTCTTTAATCTAACACCCTTTTGGACTTGTTTTAGTTATTGTTATTGTTAATTTTGTTATTCGGTGGACTTAATAAAGACGAACCAGGATAATGTTTAGGGACATGATTATAGATAAATGGTAAGATGGGCTTTGAAAATTACTTTTAAAACCTAAAACAATCATGAAGAGTGAGAAAAACTGAAAACGGTTCAGCATTAGCCTCGAGCGCTGATTTTGGAATATGTTTTGACGGAAATTGTAACTGTCTATTCTGCAAGTCAAATTTCATGAACAAAGAATTTCACAGTAACGTTACTAAAAAAAATTCAAATTGAGAAACCCCCGATCGGAAAATTTGGTATTATCCTGTGAATCTTCCTATATCATTTATTTGATATCCTGCATCAAATGTAAATCACAATATGTGGGCCTAACTACTCAATCAGTTAAAAAGAGATATAGTGGTCATAAAACTACAATTAAGAATCACAAGTTAAACACTTTTTGTGTAACCATTTCGATTCTGCAGAACGATCACATTTGGATTGCGGAATACAAATTATAGATTACAAAGAGCCAAATTTGTTAGACCAAGACAGTCATGTTAACACAAGGTAATTATTACAAATGGAAGATTTTTGGATCAAAACACTTAATTCAGCTTTTCCTTGTGGACTCAGTGACAGAATTTTAGGCTTCGGTGATGGTAGGAATTTGGACTTTGCAACTCTTGACAGCAGTCACGCACCTTTTCATAATAATCAGGCTGGTATTCAAAGAAGAAGAAGAAGTCAGGGACAAAGAAAATCACGGAAAAACAGGTAATGTGGGAACATGGATACAAAAGACCTTGTCCAAAATTTACTACAGGCTTTCTCCAATGGCATTAATCAATTACATACAGCTCTTAAAGCACTATCATTTCGAGACATAACAAGAATCAATGAATATGTGGGTCTTACTAATTCAGAACACACATTTCCGCAATTGTTTTGTGAAATTGTGTATGCTTACACAACTATTCGGAATCAGATTCTAATAAAAAAATTAGATCAAATGTTTTGGAGCATTCCTTTCAATCACAAAATTATTGCTTCACTAAACATTCGGTCCCTTTTCAAATTGAATTTTTTTCGTAACATGATTCCCAAGGAGTGCAAAACAAAAGAGCCCCCCATCATTTCCTGTAAATATGGAAACCATATTGGACAAAGTATCATCAATTACAAGAAATTTCTGGCTTCAGTTACTCTTAAGGATATCACAGCGAATCAAAATTGTGACTGTATGTCCAACAGTAAATATTATGATTTTGTTGATGCATACCACAAACATGTATTTACAAGTAATTTGGATATAAAAATTCAAGTTAAAAAAAATGATGAAAAAAGGGACAAAATTTCGGATATGCCCCAAGTTGAACATTGACAGCATTTTTCAGGATACATGTAATGCATTTGATTCCTACTGTATGAAATGGGCACAGAAAGAAAAAATGGAATTTCAAAAATTTGAAGGATGGTTAATATCAAACTTGAAAAGAATCTTTAGAAATAGAATTTATCGCTATAAATCGCACATTAAGAATTTCAATACGGTTAATCTAAAACAGCCTAAAGTTTCAAAAGCAGTCAAAGAACTACAAGAAAAATTTGTAGTCCCTAACATGGATAAGGCAGGTAACAATTTTGGGATCACCTGCAAAAAAAAATTATCTGGATGTTTTGAAAAAGGAACTTGGTATAAACAATATTTCAGACATAAGAGGAAACGATGTATATAAATTACACAAACAATCCATTGATAATTTGATAGATATACATAAGGATGAGATGAAAAGGAATTTTAATATCAAAATTTTTTAAGAGGTCTCCTCTATTCCACTTTTGTTCTGGATGCCGAACTTACATAAAAACCCTTTTAAATCTAGGTTCATAGCCGGTGCTTCAAAATGTCCAACTAAACAATTACAAAAGAAGTAACATTTTGTTTGACTGCCAATAGGAATCATTTTCGTAAATACTGTAATGCAATTTCTAGAAACTGTGAAATAAATTGTTTTTGGAGTATTAGCATTTCTTCTGAGTTTTATCGAAAACCAAAGATGTCAAAGCAAAAAATATAAAATGTTTTGATTTTCTACACTGTACACAAATCTACCCATAGATGAAGTCAAAAGTTTACTTTCAGAATTAATGAGCAAAATGTTTAAATATAATGGTAAACCGTGCATAAATATTAATCCATATACAAAGAAAGCATATTGGTCACACAGTAAATATTCAGAAAATAACATTATATCTTGTACTGTTTAAATTTTGATAGATGCTATAAAATTTCTTTTGGATAATACTTTTGTTCAATGCGGACCATTGGTTTTTCAACAAATAAAAGGCATTCCAATGGGTAGCAACTGCTTCCTTTTACTGTCAGATTTATATTTAACCTGGCTTGAATTTAAGTATATGTATAAATCGATGAAAAAGGACTTTCAAATGGCTACAAAATTATCTAACAGCGCAAGATATATTGATACATTGCTTGCGTAAATGTACAAAATTTCAGTGAAGTTGCTAAAGAAATGTACCCAAAAGATATCCCTATGGAGGGTAACAATGCAGATGGTTTCAGAGATGTGTTTTTGGACTTGGATATTCAGGTCGCTAATGACAGGTTTTGTATTAAAGTCTATCACAAAATAGATGAGTTTAACTTTGAAGTAGTTAATTATCCTTTCCCGGGCAATAATATTTCGAAACCTATTGGATATAATATGTTTTTGTCACAGATTTTGAGATTTTGGTCGTATTTGTTCTAAATTTCAGGACTTTGCATCTAGAATCAAATTTATTTACAATATACTTGAGTCAAGAGGATTCAAAAATGTACTTTTGATCAAAAATTTCTACAAATTTTGCTGTAAATATCCCGAGATGGTTGGAAAGTTTGGCTTTAATAATTTTAGGAATTTTAGACTTGCCTGTTTTGGTTCTTAATTTTATCTTTTGGCATCATTCTGTTTTAATGTTCACCTTTCAGACATTTAGGCTAGCTTGTTTTCTGTTAGGTCAACCCCCCCCCCCTCGGGGGGGGGGGGGTCCATAGCTAGCAAGCACCTACCGACGATAGTTACAAGCTTGCCTAATGGTATTTGATATCTGGTTAAGAAATATTATATTTTAATTGCATTCTGTTTATTGTTTTGATAACATGTTTTTGGCACTAATGCTTATGGCTTTCTTTCTTTTCTGTCATGCCTAAATGCACATTTACTCAATGTTTAAAAAATTACTCAAAATTGACAATATTTTCTCAAATGTCACAAACCTGACACATTACGTTGATACATTGACTCAGGGTTGGCAGTAAAATAAAGCTTAATTGTTTGAGGGGTATGTGTCATCATGGAGTTTGTTTTACATATCTGGTGCAGGATGTCCATTGTTGCAGTCCTTGTTAGGATTTCCCTTGGTTTGTACAGGTGGTCTAGCTGCAACTATTTATTTTACAATCTCTGGGACTGAATATAATGCCCCAGCTTGTTTCCACTTCACTTATACACTGGTGGGTGGTTTAACTAGGATAAGCTGTCCAGCTAGAAAGGGTACATATTTGTTCAGGGGTAAGTCAAATTGTTCTTATCTGAACCTTTACTATACAAATTTAGTAATTATGGTTTGTTTGACAGGTATTCTTTTCATAATGAGACTCTGCATTTATAAGCAAAACTTCACGTATTTAGCTAATTCATCATTTGCCACGTTCATATTTGTGGTCTAGCTGCAACTATTTATTTTACAATCTCTGGGACTGAATATAATGCCCCAGCTTGTTTCCACTTCACTTATACACTGGCGGGTGGTTTAACTAGGATAAGCTGTCCAGCTAGAAAGGGTACATATTTGTTCAGGGGTAAGTCAAATTGTTCTTATCTGAACCTTTACTATACAAATTTAGTAATTATGGTTTGTTTGACAGGTATTCTTTTCATAATGAGACTCTGCATTTATAAGCAAAACTTCACGTATTTAGCTAATTCATCATTTGCCACGTTCATATTTATTCATTATTATGTGGGTTGTCTTTGCTGAATATTTAGCTTAAATAAGGAGCTGCTACTCAGAGAGACATGTACGGGTAATAGGCTCCGAAACATGTTCAGTAGTTACCCGCTGGAGACCCTTGAATTTAATTTGGGCTGATCAGCCTATATCAAAATTTTACAGAGGAACGTGTGGAATATGGACAATAGAAATTCCATATGTATATAGGTTAGACAGGGACAGGTCAGCTTATGGACAGTAAAGAGTTCAGACTGCGGAATAGGGTAATGACTGCTAGGAAGTGGTTCTGGGCAAAAAGACATAAATACAATTACTTCTGTCTGTGTGATCAGGTCTGGACGTACACGTAATTCTATGCTCAGTGCTCTCTTGAGATAATGTGCTTATCTGTGCTCTGTATTTGAACTAGAAATTAAGCCTTTGCACATTTCATCCAATATCAACAGATAGGCTGATTTGTCATCTGGAGCACATTTACAAGAGCAGAATGTTGACAAATTTTTGCAGGAGACTGATTTTGTTGTCAAAGCAGCAACTGTTACAAGTGGCATGTTTACAATCTGTACTGATTGGTAATCACTCATGCAAATTTTGTTACAGATCAGGAGCTTCTCAGCATCCCCAGAGATATGCTGGTATTGAGACCAGCAGCCTTTGCTCCATGTGCTGTTAAGAATTTAAAGGTGCAACGGAGGTCATACTTGGTCTTTTGTTTGTATTACTAATATAGACTTTTGCTTTTACCTGAGAGTTCTTTACTAATTTCCTTTACATTCAGTATTTGAGTTACTATTTGCAGTCTGTAGTTTCGATAAAAAATTACATAAATGGTTTCAAATTGTTGCATTTATATGCTGGTTATGCTTTCCCCTGGTTACAATCTTTTGAAATGCGTACATTGTTTTTAGGTATTGCCAGATAACATCCTCAAAGTGTGAAAAGAGCTGCTCTAATAAACACTGTAATTTTGAGATTGCATTCAGTCATGGAGCTTCAAGATCCTTTAGTTATTGCGACCTGGTCTGCTTTTTTTAAATTTTTTATTTTGTTTGTTGGCTTTTTTTCCTCATGGCCAGAAAATCTAACTTAGTGCCACCTAGTTTGCGTAAATTTGCTCCATATAAGCATTTAGACAGGAGAAATGTCATCATTTGCAGGGCTGGTTTACTTGTAAATATCGCATGGTCCAAAACCAATCAGTTTGGTTCCAGGGTTTTACAGGTGTCTTTACCAAGGATGTTTATGTGTCCAGTGTACAGGTATTAATCATTGTTCTTTGAAAACCCATGCAAAATTGTAAGGACAATTTTATTCTGGTGGGGCATGTTATGAGTATAGGTGATGGATTATCAAAGATCAATCATTACATCTGATTATTTTCCTTTTGACATGGAAGTTCCAAGTGTGGGGTGCCTTAGCACATTTACCGCATATGTTTTCACTTAGTCTGCATCTTTATAAGATCAGTGCCTCTCTTCTGAGTACACTGCAACTTTAACTCATCAGCTTTAAATTATGGCACTTTAATGTATCTCTGGTGTTTAGACCTTACATGTAGTTATACAATTCCGGGAAAAGCCCATTCTTGTGGTATATGCTGTTTGCTCGGTTGACTTGTTGACTTGTTTGAACACATGTGGAATTAATTATGGCTCATCATGCGGATCTGCCTTCATGTATACATGCGTGTTCCGGCACCTGTTATTTTATCATTTCTAATCAAACTGACTGACGCAGCGGCCGCATCACTGAACAATCTTACAGTCACTGGGTGATTGGAATGCTATTAACTAATAAAGTATAAACAAATGACCAGTGGGGATGGGATGGAGAGACAGTTTGGCGGTGTTCTTGTTCACCTTGTCCAGTCACCTGTCAACTGACTTATGCTCATTATGTATGCTGCAAAGTGTCAATCTTAATTATTTAACTTTTATTCTCCTCCCTCTGTTATTTTTAAAGTCACTTTTCCTCATTATAAATTTACATTTGTATGTGAAAATATTGTTTTGATGTATCAACATGTAAGCTGATTGGTTGGAAGTTTAGGGGTTGGCTAAAGCCAAAACTTGTGTGGTATAAATATTTCTGGGAAGGAGAGTCCCGCACTTGCTTGGAAGGGAGATCAAATGCTGGGTCCCATGCTGTACTCTTATGTATATATGGACAACCATCTGGAAGCACAATCTTTGTAATTTTTAATTTAATTTCAACATTAATAAACTCATTTGCACATCGAAGCATTCAGACTCGGTCATCTCTCTCATGAATGGTGAACCACAGACGAGCTCAATTCCCCGAAGTACCGTACAAAGTTTGTGAGCTAGCGCTTTCATATCGCACATCATTGTAGTTTTTTATTAGACCAAGCTGAAGTTCAAACATGAGTGACTCAGACCTTGACTCAATTTCCAATGTCACACAGCCACTTTTGTGAAATTCAGTGTCCACACAATAATTTATAAACATTTTCATTTATAGGTTTTATATTGTACATGACTATACTCCTCTATAGGGCCAATGTTAAGTTTGAACATGAGTGACCTTGATCCATTTCTCAAGGTCACACAGCCACTTGTGTAAAATTCACTGTATCCACAATCACTGAATCTTTTCAGCTTATTTGTTTCTGGATGCTGGATTTTAAGTGATTCTCCTTCTACTGAGGCCATCCCAAATGCAATGGAAATGTGACCTTATTAGAGAGGTAAACTTCTAGCATGCAGCAATAGTTGCTGCCCTAAACTGTACCGTGTTTGTATACGGCGGTCCCTCAGTGGTGCAAGCACCACTATTACACCTAGTTTATCTTCAGAACTGCCTCATCATGATTATAAAACTAATGAGTCACTTGGAAGCATTGTTATGGATAAAGATGAAGTTTAGTTTTACTAAAAAAAAAAGCTAGAAATATACAAAACAGGGTGACCAATACTCCTTGCAAAAGTGTTACGGTTGGTCACCCACCACAATCATATTCTCTTCATTTAATTCTTTCACACTGCTAATTTCCCTGACTGTTTGGAAAAATGCAAATGTTGCAGCGTTTTAGGAAAAATGATCCTCGTGATAAAAATAAAAAATTTAAAAACATCACAGACCTCGGTCATTAATTTGCTCTGTTCTGAAGTCTCTGAAGCCTACGGATTCTGAAGATTGTCCTAATTTCTCTCAAAAAATAATCTACTAATTGCAATTCTGGGTTTAAACAAATGGACTCTACAATAACTTACTAATCAACAACAGTCATGAACTCAGCCACGGTGTTGACAGAAAAAAGAAACACATATTACATTTTCAGTTCATTTCAATGCCAATTTATTGTACAAGATTGGCGACGAAATTTAAATCCTGAAAAGGCTGATAAACTGGTGATGTCCATGAGAAGGTACAAACCTGTAAATTACCAGTTGTACTTTATGGATCCACTTATTATGCGGTTATGTGAACACAAACACCTGAGAGTGATCTTATCTGAAAATTATGCTGGTACAAATACATCAAATTGTTCTGCGGTAAAGCCGTATCCCATGTAATTACAACAAATTTATTCAGACTGAAAATATGCCACCAATACATTGACAAGATAGTACTTAAAGACAGGCTCTCCTCACAGAATGAGACACACATTAGTATGACACACTACATACTATGTAAAACTCATACTAACATCCAGTACAATCCCCAAAACAATATACAATGGTACCTGCTGTATGTGACCACCCCTTCAGCCAAGAAAAAGTGGCCACATACGGCAGGTGACCTGCCACTACAGTTAAATGTACAAAGAAACTGACTCCTATGTTGAAGCCTAGTGGTCACAAAAAGCAATGTGGCTGTTCACAGCAGTGGTTGCATACAGCAGGTACCACTATATGTGCATGGTGCAGGAGTACTTACTCCTTTTAACAGCTGCCATACGAAACAAAGAAATTACGTACTCACAGACAGGATATGGCGATAATTAGAGCACAAAGAAGTAAACAACACTGTTGATTTTAACAAAATATACCAGTCACATAAATACCCCCTGAAAAATCTGACAGCTTGGTAGGTGACTTCTGCTGTCCTATTGTGGGTGCACAAGAAGGATACCCAAGTAAGGAGGACATTCCTTGAGACATTGCTGAAAGCCAGAAAGTTCACGGAGGCTGAAGATTTACTGAGCAAACATGTTTGGTACAATCATTATAAATTTCCCTCCGCCCTCAACTTCACCTGTTCGTTAATGTCACAGACCTGTGGTGCATAATTATCCTGTGCAGCTTGTAGAGCCACCAGCATAATGTCACTGCTGAGGTGGTCAAAATGTGAATTACTTTCAGTGTGGCATAACAATTTTAACTACTTCAGACCGAAGGCGATAGGCATTTCATTCCCAAAAATTCAATTTAAAGATAGACTGTTATAGCCATCCCTGCTTCTTGCTTCAATATATGGTAAAATATCTGATGCAGCCATAACAAACCCATGGGTATCACCCCGCAGAGCTCTGTGACCAGGAGACTTTCATGAAAAGTACACGAAAACAAAGAAAATAGCCAATTTTGCCACAAAATGCTGTCATTTTCATTACTTTTGAGAAGTCCAAAATGGGAGGCTTCTGATGGGAATGGAAGAGTTGACAGCTATGCAAACCCATCACAAAGATCAGCAGGCTGGTTATCAGTGAGCCAGGTATATTATGATCACATCAGACTATGATTACATTTATAGTTTTTTCCATTTTGGGCCTTTCTAGTCAAGAGCAAAAGAGCCCTCTGGAAATATGATTGACAGAGTTGCCATACACTTAAGGTGTTGACTGAAGTTAACATAGGTGTGTGGTGGGCCATATGGCTAAAATGGACTGAAAATCTTAATTATACAGAGTAAAAGACAAAGAACATATACACATATGATTTGACCATATTCAAGCGAGAAATATGCACTTTATTCCTGCCAATACAGAGTGTCATTGTGTTGATGCACACTGAGTTATTGCCCTTGGTTATATACTACAGAAAGAGCATCAATGCTCTGTGAGTCCAAATATTTTCATATGCCTGTAGACTCAGCAACCACGGTTGTTTTTCACAGACCTCCATGTCTGTCTTTTTTTCTTTCTTTATTCTTTTGTTTGTGTTAACTAAGCACAAGTCACACATTATTTCTATTTAACAATGGTAAACACATATTTCAACAATTTTTTTACACAGTATATAAAAGTACAAACACCATAAATAGTGTTTGAAAATATAAATAGTCCTTCCCTAAAGGATAAGTGTCATCATGTTTTCAGCTTGTCTTTCATTTCCTCTACCATGGATGCTGCAGCTCCATCTACTGGTGTTTCTGTACACTTCCCAGTTTCAGTGTTCTCTAACTTGGCAGCTTTTTTATTTTTTGGATTCGCTGTTTTACCAGTTTTCTGTGTTGACAAAGAAGGTAAATGATGTGAAAACTTTGTGAAGAAAACAAATGTCTGTGAAAAAAACAAATGTCTTTGAAAAGAAAACTCTATCTTTTGACAAAATACTGGTGAAATCAGAAGAATACGTGGACACTTACTATCTCAAAAATACTGTAAATATACCAATTCCCCTGTGTATAAATTTTCATGGTTTTTGCATTTCATGTGTCACTGAAGTTTAATTTCACTATTTTTGACATAATTCCTATTAAATCAATGTTAAACTGCCATTTCACTGTATTTTCATTTTCATGGTTTTATGCTATCAGCAAAATAAGAGAAAATAAAAATACAGCAAAATAAACGCAATTTACAGTATAAACTTGTCTTTGACAGAAAGCTTAGTCAGTTCAACAAATACAAGGAAAAAATAGTAGAAGAAGATTCTGACATTTAAAATTCAGTGGTAACTTTGAGCTGTTGTTGCATCAGTAACTAATTTTAACACTTTAACTCTTACATTATAATCTGTGGTTTTTATCCTATAAAAATGGCAAGACATTATCTAAACTGCCTCAAATTAATGATAGTTATTGAGTCTAAATAATATGCGACCTAAAACAGTAAGGGTGTTCAATCCTGTTACACTTAACCAGTCAGAGTTAAAATTATTTAACCTTTTCTCCCTTGAATAGAGACTGAGTCAACAGCTTTCCTTGGCATGTGCCGAACACATGCCAAGGAAAGCTGTTGACCTGGGGCATGTGATCTTGACAGGTCTAATCTACAATTGTTTTTCATTACTGTTGAAATTAGTTGAAAACCCTGAAGCACATGACATTTGACCACCAGCCAGATTTGGCCAGTTTAAAGGGGAAAGGGTTGATGATAAATATACCACTATACCTCTGTTTGTACTGGACTCTCCAGGTTTACAGTTACTGGACCATCATTTTGTATGTTTACTTGCATGTATGCAGCAAATTTGCCATCTGAAAAAGAAGAAAACAACATGTGAAGCTACAGAAATATGCTCTAACTGTCCTGTAGGCTTTCTTTTCAGTTTTAAAGTCATAGGTTTTATCCTGAGTTAAAGCTGTGGACATCCATTGTGGGGATAACTCTCATACATTGTAAAGAAAAGGCCACAGCTAGCTTTAAACTTTTTTTTTTTGGTGACACATTATAGGTACAATGCGATATGCTGCTGAAGATATCATGAGTACCATACAGAAGGATATCCAATTCAGCCACGCTGCATGGGAAATCTGTGGTACTTTCACCATAAATGTGATAACGAGACTAAATTCGATCATTTTACCTGATAAGGTTTACATGTGAGAAATAAGTAATTATGATAACATATTGTTCTGTTTCATTGACAGCTACATGTACTTGCAGTTTCATGTTATGATTAAAATTTCATTTTATGAATATATTGGCATTGCAGTATCTTTTTTAACAAAACTAATAGGACCCCCCACGACCCCCTGGTATGTAAAAGCTGGCACTTGGGCGAGAAGGATGCTCTGATAGTGGCAATAGGTCCAAAAGTACTGTTAGGTTTTTATATAAGTGGCAACAAGTTGAACAACATTTATGATGTATCATCCATTGACTTGAAGTATCTCAATTCACCAATCAGGATGTGACAAGTAATCATTTCAACCCTACTGGGAAAGCTATTTCATGTTGATAGACAAGGATCCCTAGTGATTAAAAGAAAACAAAGTATTTGGGTCTGGGATAGCTGAACCAAAGTGAAATAACTATCTGAAGCATCAAGTGTGAACACACTTCTACTTCAAGTTTCTGACATGATATCATATTTTGGTTTCAAACGGTCCTGAAAAATTATTTACCAACTATAATTATTACCAGCTAAGATTAAAAAGACTGTTTGCCAGTATTATCATGCTTTCAAAAAGTTTGTCAAATTGTCTGACATCCCTGCCATGATCCCAGCTTCTCATCCATGAAAACATTAGAGCCTGTATTTTTCCATTTTTAACCGAAACGGAATGAAATAATGAATTTTTGTCACCTCTGAAACAGAATTTTCTGTTTTGTGTTAATGTGTTTTACATACAAAGAGAACTACTGAAACGGAATTTGGAAATTTCTGGCTGGTGAAACGGAATTCCTAGTTTTTTGAAACGGAAAAATACAGGCCTTAAAACATTCATATAGATAAACATGGTTGTCTTAGCACACCAAAAGAGAATGACTCAAGGTCCTACAACTGTTAGAAATGCTCCCCACTCCCATCGCTAATAGAATAATAATGACAGTTTGTATGAGAGAAAAAGTTTGGTACACAGGTTTAAAACCAGAGCTTATGTACCAGTTTCCCAAAACAGATTGTTGGCAATGCTACATGTACATATACCTTTTATTGCTTCAGGTCTGTAGGCTTTCTTCATTTGTTGGAGAAAATTTTCATAGAAGGCTTGCGATTCCTCACCACCCATGGCCAGGTGGAAGTCAGGTTTGTTGCCTTTCAATACACTGTACAAGGTGAACTGCAAAGAAAGTGTTACGATGAAAGAAAAAGAAAACACACACATCTCACAATGCATGAGACCCAGGTCACAGGCAACTCGTATTTGATCCTACAGGCTCTTAAGGGGTGAAGCGGTAAAACAGATTCACCCTTCTCTGCCCAAATTGTTCAAAACACCAGCATGTAAATTATCCTGCTTTTTAATTGTTTTTATAAAAATTCCATGCAGACAGAAAAGAGCTTTTGCTGAGAATAATCATGGATAAGACCCAGCATAGTAGGACATGCCCACATCAATAGCTTTCCCTTGTAGAGGTTGGGTGAAGTGCATCCAATCCACACCCTGAAAAAAGATACTAACTTAGTCTTACTCTGACCAGGACAGGGCTTAATATACCATACATTCCGTGTTCTTAGAAAATATGACTGCTGTGTAAACATGGGGCAAAGGATGCAGATGACTGTGTCAGAAAACACATCACGAGTTTGATAGCTTTCCAAAAATGTATAGTTTGTAGCACATTTTGTTTAAATCTGCTGATTGATGGAATAATAATTGTACAGGTCTTCCTGAACTAGTTCTGGATACTTAACAAATTACACAACTTTGGTATCAAAATACATTTGCTGAACAGAATTTTTACAAGGAAGCAATCACAGAGGACTTCATGCCCATTATTCTTAATCCTTTGTCTACCGATTGCCACAGTCATGCTCCCCAGAATTATTACACATGTAATTTTACATTAAAATTCCTAATAAACAGACCACTCATCCATGTATCAACATACCTTTAGTTTCACTGCAAACAAATCCAGCCCAGAGGAACAATTTTCATCACCATGTTTTGGGTGCTATATACCCAAAGAGTGCCAAGGAAAGATGTTCAGTCAGTAGAAATTTAGCACTTAAAAAATATCCAAGAAGATGCCACAGTTAAACTAACTTATGATGTTTTTGGTCACCAAAATTTGGACCGAAAGGCCAGCAAGTACTAGATAATGGTATCCTTCTTGCCAACTGTTCACCAATATCCATTTAAGTTGTTCCCAGTCCACCAAAGTGGAATGCTGATAAACTCACCTGACTAACACAAAGAACTTCAAACTGTTTATCAACGACACTCTTGTTCCACCTTTTGCCCTCATCATCCTCAAAGAGGCGCAGATTCAAAATTTTCCTGACCCTGTTTAAAACAAAATAAGAGGACTGTGAAAGTGCTGTCATACCTATTGACATGGGCATCGTTCATCCTCCTTGTATTAAGTATGACATACAAAAACTCCAGCCAGACGATACTTTTAAGAACATGAAATTAATTTACTGTAACCACAGAAAATGAACTATCTATGCCATCCATGCATAGCTGTGACAGTCTATGCATCTACATAATTCAATTTGATGTGTTTCTGTGGCCTTGTTGATTCATACACAAACTAAGTGAGCAGACCTTCACAAAAACTTGCCGATATCTTTCCCTGTAGGATTTTTAGACCTGTTCTAGTCACAAGGAGAAAGGAGTAAAAGGATGATCTCCATCAGCACTACAGACACTGAATTTTATTATTTTACAGTAAATTTAAGTATGTTCTACAATTTCTAAACACATAGAGTGGAAGCATAGTTTACATTATATGAACTTACACCAATTCATAATTATTCAAAATAGAGGTACAGTGGTACCTACTGTATGTGGCCACCCCTTCTGCCAAGAAAAAGTGGCAGCATACAGGAGGTGACCTGTTACCACAGGTAAATTTTACAAAGAAATTGACTCCAATATCCAAGCCTAGTGACCACAAAAAGCAATGCGGCTGCTCATGGCAGTGGTTGCATACAGCAGGTCCCACTGTATATAATTTTCGCCAGACATTTTCAATGAAAATAATTTACCAAACTACATTTACATATATAATATCTACTTTACATTTTTAAAAATGAAAATTCCCATTTAAGTGCACCTGAGAACTGAATTTCTTGAACCAGTATTTGTTTCATTAATTGTTGTGTAATGTGTAACATTTATTACAAACCAGCTGATATTTTCCTATCAACATGTGCATCTGTTATATCTCTCATGCATACTTTCTGGCCCTGTTTGTATTTACTTACATATACTCTACATCTTTTGAAGTATCATCCTTAGTAATTCCAATCAAAACACACAACCCACGGCCTATGGAGCTTACCAGCTCATCTCCAACTGCAAATAGAGTGGGACAAATTAAAATTACCAACTTAATATATAAACTATTCAAATAACAATATTTAATAATGAGTGATTACTGTAACAATAATAGATTATACATTCATCTCACTGCATGAGGTAGTTCATTACATATTTTAATCTTGTGTTGTTTACTTAGAATTTACATCTATTTTATTTTGTTTTCAACACTTCCTGTTCCCAGTCAAGCATCTGAACATATATGTACATGTACAACTGGCATTCACAAAGGTGAAACTTTACTATCAAACTACAATAACCATTGTAGAATTTGTCAATATTGAAGAGTGATACACCTGCAAGTTAAAAACACCAGTAAAAGTTTGAAATGAAAATATTTCAGAACAGCTCAATTTAATATACATGTACATGTATATACACACAGCACATTAGCAGCATCTTTTGCAAATTGTCTAATCAAATCATTCACTCACAGTCACAAGGTCCTGTATTACTGTGTAATCATCACTTTTGATTTACTTTGGCATCATGATATGTATAACTTTTGTCAGCACTGAGAAAATAAATAAAACAAAAAAAAATACGTAGGTAAATGTAATCCTGTCATCAAACCTGTACTTCAGTTCTCCAATCTGTGCATTTCGTATCACTGGATCAAAGCTCAATGGTAAAGGTCACAGTGACATAGTTTTGGTATGAGACATGCTCCTATCCCCAGAAGTACCCACAATCAAGTTTGGTACCAGAGATATGGCCCACACATGCATTTATACAATGGGACTCAAGGTCAAAGGTATACAGTCACAGCATGGTGGAACATTATGGAGGAACAATAGCTAATGCAGTTTATACAGCAAGAGCTTTGTTCCAGCATCAAATTTCAAAAGTGCGAGCCATTACAAATTCCTGATAAGCATGATAAGAAGCCCTTAAAGTTATGTGCTTTACTCCCTGCAACCGTCAAGTGTCAGAACTGAGGCTGTTTTCCCCAACAGTGCTATGTGAAGCCTCCATGAAAACCAAAGTAAACCCCTGTTTAAAAAAAACAAAAAAACAAAAACAAACTTTCATTGTATGCCCTTAAGAAAACGACCTGATGAAGTGAATATCATTTAGATCAATTCATTGTTCCAAAAGTCTTAATTGCGACATCATAGAAGCCGCCATCTTGCCAACTTTTTGGAGGATGCTACACCCATTCTGGATCATCATGGGACACAGTACCAGTTTCAGATTTTGGTGATCAAGATCAAGATCAAGACAAGTATTGCATACATGCAGCAATACATAGTCCCCCACAAAGGCACAGATAGCCTGTTGACAGGCAACACTGTCAACATTTACCTTTGATTTAATATAAACGAAGCAAAAATATGGCATGTTGCAGTATGGACCTCCCCTTTACTGTATGGACATTAATGTTAATTCGACATACATGAGAATTGAAGGTTACAATTAACCAATTTTATTTTAGAGTGTGGTTACAAAACTTGCTGTTTGTATTTTAAGCAAATTATTTGCCTAGTAAAATTTTACATTTGTAAAGTGTTCATATCAGTCTCCAGGAACCAGAGAAGTTCACAGAACGCTGAATCCGCAATGTGCATGGATAATGTGCACGCAAAATAGCTGTAAAATTTATAAATCAGTGTGTATTAGATTCAATCACTGAGACAAGTTGATCTCTCTCTGCTGCACCATATATGTGTGCATATATATATATACATACACACACATATACTTTTGGTCAAAAGTTATTCTAACCAATTGACCAATACTTTCACCATAGGTCTATTGACAATTAGCAGATGTACTTTGTGGCTTTGCCATGCAAAAAATGGAATACGCATACCTACATGCCTAGACCCTTTATATGATAAACCTAAGTTAGGTTCCTTGTTTGGCTTTTATAAAAGCTAATACATATATATTTTGACACCAAAACATTTTTTTAATGGCAATGCAGTGGGTTTAAATTTGTTTTAGAAATAGTTTTCATCAATTAAACATAAGGAAGGGGGGAGCTGTACCCTTTTGGCCAGGTAATCACCAATGAAAGGCTGATTAATAGCAAACACAGCTGGCCCCTATGTTGAAAAAAATAATAATATCAATAAAAGAGATCTGAATACCTTTACACATTCCTTGGCCTCATACGAGTCGTACATTCAATTAATACCCTGGAGTGAAAAATAACTACAATAATAAAAACTACCCACTCGCCACTTTTGTGGCCAAAGGTATATAAGAAACAAGCTATTTGTAACTTTATTTGGCTGATGCAATTGGGTTTGACAAGCAAGTGTCCATACCAACACAGTCTGGTCTGTACCGTTCGAAAAAAAACCCCAACATTTCAGCTGGGACTTGTTGGTACGGACTGGCCTTGGCTTGCCTTCGTAGACAGACCAATACCGCCGCGCTATTCATACTGTGGATTTCTATTGACGGCGGACTTGGTCTGCCGAGGAGCTGCATCAGCGTTCAGATCCTAGCGCTGATGCTCCGTGAAACGGGCCGCCCTGATTGGCTGCGCTGTGAAGCGGAAGTCATAAATGCGAGTAGCCTTCTGGGATAATTTTAGCGTCGTAGACATGGTTGTATCTAAGTAATTAACCCAGGTGCGAACGAGTTGTGTATTGGCGGGCGGTACGGTAGCAATTAAAAAGTGTTTGATATTGAGATAAGGTAATCAGCGAGTAATTGAATTAGCGCCTATAGGGGTGAATTGGCTACTGTGGGATGCGATGTGTGTACGGTGATTCCAGAGCAGAATAGCTCTGACCGTACCTGTTGCATCGCCATCGCGTTTTACCGTACGCTGCCTGCAACAGCCTAAACATGGATGACGAATTCCGGGACTTTGTTAAAAAAGCAGTTCATGCGTGCGGCAAAGATTTTGAGACATCGTCAGAACAAAATAAAGCACTATATGAAATAATAGTGAACAAAAGGGATACGTTTGTTATACTACCTACAGGCAGTGGGAAGTCCATCACCTTTCAACTAATCCCCAAGTTATACGATATCATCCAGGGCAAAGACGATGGGATAGTTGTTGAACTAAATTCAATGGGGATTTCCGCGTGTATTCTGGGGGAAAATGATGACGGAGTGCAAGATGGGAAGCATCAAATACTGATGGCATCTCCTGAAACTTGGCTAAAGAATCAAAGATGGAGAGACATGCTGTTGTCGGACAAATACCAGAAGAATGTCACAACCATCGTAGCAGATGAATTACATTGTGTACCCAAATGGTTAGTAAACAGTTTGACGAAAAATCTGCTGCCTTTTTGTATGTTCATATTAAAAGCTTTTAATTTTAGTATGGTGCTAATTTGATACATTTAAGCGGGGTTATGTTTTTTTCGCCCTCAGTCGGACCGCGGTGAGAAGGGTCTGTCTACGCAGGCAAGGCCTTGGCCTGTTGACCTTGAAAACTCTGAGTTGCACTTGGTTTCAGACTTGCATTTTAGTCACAACTTCGTGATTAGAACTTTGTTTTTCTGGATACCAGACAAAAACAGTTTATTAAAAATTAAATCTGGTAGTTCTTAAGCATATGGTATGGACACTGAATTAATGAACGGAGGCCAACTAAATTAAAACAACGTTTCTGAGCATTTTGTGCATCAATGGAAAGCATCGAATTCACCGCCCAACAGCTGGTGAGTGAAGGAGCCTCATTTTCATCGATCATGAAGCCAACTCTTGATATTATCTACGTGCGACTCAAGGGGGTGCAACAGTGCGTTGCGGTACGGACAATGCAATTTTGTCAATCAGTGACAGTTAAACTCAAGGATATATGGCACCCAAAGTCGAATAAGGTATAATAAAATGCACAGGTTTATTAACTGCTAGACAAACCCTTGACTTTAATACAACTACCTTGTTACTTTTTACAAAAGTTTGTTCATCATTTCAGTCGATATCTGGTAACTGGTGGACAAACAAAATGTATCAGATTACCTTAACTTGGGTCTCCAGAATTAATAATTTCAATGAGCTGCACCTAATAATCACAACAAATATATTTAAATCGTAGAATATTCGGGACCAGAACTGAAAATTATTCAATTTTGTTCCATTTACCACTGGTTAGGCTTTGTGACATCATTTTGTACCCTATTTAAATTTTGTCTCCAATATGAACCCATAGAAACTGACCACCAAAGTCACTTACAGTCTGCCGAAAATAGTGATAAGGGTCGTCTCATATTCTGGTAGATACGAGCACATAGAAACCATGGAGCAATAAATCTAGTTTATTGCTCCATGTGCAAACAGAGACACACCACCAAAGTCACTGTCTGGCGAAAATACTCATAACCCTCATCAATATTTTCGTCTGGCAGTGACTGGTGGTAAGTTTCTATGCCTATGCTATGGGCAGTATGGCTAGCCTATGGCCTATGCTATGGCCCATAGTATGGGTTCGTATCTACCAGAATACGAGGACAAACATCCTGTGCTGGTTGCCCCTGTGCTCTCTCCCCGCCTCCCTCATTCCAAGTGGTCTGTGTATTTTATGTATTATTTGTGTATGATTGCCATATTTATATGTATTGTATTGAATGATGTAATAAAATTCGTATGACTATGTCTATGGAGTATTGTAATTTGTATCAGTTGGGCATAAAACCTCGATTAAATACGATCAAGCGATTGGAAAAATCTGATTACCCATCACACTTGCTTTCATGACTCTCTGGACGACTGCCCTCATGATGACACTTGTAGTTGTGAAACTTGTGCACAAGACGGGCCTTAAAGTAGTTGATTTCTTTTAAACAAACTACACGGCAGCACACATGTTCACAGCCGAGACAAGTTTTATGACAAGCATATTGGTTCCCTGCAAAGGACTGCTGGAGCGCCATCTATTGCATTGCAAAAGGGTAAATCTTGAAATTGTTTCCTATGCGGGAAGGGTGGGATGCGCAGGCAGTGCGAGATTGATTATTGTAAATCTTGCGACAATAGGAAAATTGGAGAGGGTATAATAGTAAAACCAGCCAAGTGGAGGAGACGAGTCAGCAGACTGGCCTCGTTCCCGCGGCGGATCACTCCGAGTGATCCGCCGCGGGAACGAGGCCAGTCTGCTTACGAGTCTCCTCCACGCGGCTGGTTTTACTTTTATCCAGTAATTATAGCTGTAATTATATTTTCATCGTTAAATACAAAAAAAAAGACAATTTAAAACAGTTCCAACGTTTATTTCATCAAACAAGGCTTTGCATAGTTTTGCGTATGAATAACTGTAACGCAGGATCCAGTAATTGGGTCATTTGAAAACTACATGCTTGACGTGCGCCTACTACAAGAATTTAGAAGGAAAGTAGTTCTCAGTGACCTTTGCACTGTGGTGATACGGATTGACCTTTGCACTGTGGTGATATGGACAGGGTTATCACCCAGTCTGTATCTTCCACCTTTTCTGGATGATACAGCTATAATTACAGGATAAATAGGCCTATACTATGACAATAGACATGGTTATTTACATGTTTGTTCACATAAAGATCTGCAGCGATAGCTCAATCTAGCTGCAATTTTATGCTACAGTCTACACCCACCAAAAATGACCGATAAAATGGAGGGTTCAAGCAGTCCTTGCTACTGAAACAGAAACTCCCATCTGAATGAGTGCACAACTTCCAAAAGATGGTATTCGTAATCGTATTAAGTGACATCCTGTACTGCCACCTAGGCTGTCCAAGGAACTTGGATTATTTTTGTTTGTTTTTGTTTTGTTTTTTTAAATGAATTTTATTTGAGGGTATTTGTACGGCTGTGGTAACTGTGTGATTTAAAGTAGTTGGTCCCATTTTGATGTCAACACAGCATTAACTAGAACAGACTGATTTTCGAATAGAAAATCAAATGTCTCCCGGTGGAACACTAACGTCTCTGTATAAGCTACAGGTGATAACAAATTACAAATGAACAAGTTTGCTTGAAAATTAAAATCCTATTTTAGCTCTCACCTAGATACATTACTCTAGCAATTTTCATCAAGTTCTTCAAGACTTATTGCAGAGAAACCAATTTCACATAAATGACCCTGTGACCTTGACAATTAGGTCAAGGTCACCCAAATACAATCCCAACCTTGGTCTTACCTTGATACATAATCCTACCACGTTTCATCAAATTCCATCTTGTTCTTCATGACTTATCGAACGGAAACCAATTTCACATAAGTGACCCTGTAACCTTGAGAATTCGCTCACGGTCATCCAAATATAATCTCAACTTAGGTCTTGCCAAGATACATAATCCTACCAAGTTTCATCAAATTCCATCCTGTTCTTCATGACTTATCGAACGGAAACCAATTTCACATAAGTGACCCTGTGACCTTGAGAATTCTCTCAAGGTCATCCAAATACAATCTCAAGCTAGGTCTTGCCAAGATACATAATCCTACCAAGTTTCATCAAATTCCATCAAGTTCTTCATGACTTATCGAACGGAAGCCAATTTCACATAAATGACCCTGTGACCTTGACAATTAGGTCAAGGTCATCCAAATACAATCCCAACCTAGGTCTTGCCTAGATACATAATCCTACCAAGTTTCATCAAATTCCATCACGTTCTTCATGACTTATCAAACGGAAACCAATTTCACATAAGTGACCCTGAGACCTTGACAATTCGCTCAAGGTCATCCAAATACAATCCCAACCTAGGTCTTGCCTAGATACATAATCCTACCAAGTTTTATCAAATTCCATCAAGTTCTTCATAACTTATCGAACGGAAACCAATTTCACATAAGTGACCCTGTGACCTTGAGAATTAGATCAAGGTCACCCAAATACAATCCCAACCTAGGTCTTGCCTAGATACATAATCCTACCAAGTTTCATCAAATTCTGTCAAGTCCTTCAAGACTTATCGCACGGAAACCAAGTGTTGAAGAACCTGAACAACAACAACAACAAGCGGAAGAAACGGGCACTAAAACAATATGTCCCCCGGCTTCCACCGGGAGACATAATTTCAATGGAAATCATCCATCCTGCAGGTAAGAAAGTACAAATTATCTTTTGGAAACAAATATTTCATACGGCTTTCATAAATTATCAATTATGTACAATGAAGACCTTCCATTGTTCCCTTTCTGCATGGAATGTATCAATTAGATTCTCTTTTGCTTTGAAATCTAGTGAGTAACCTCTGGAATCAAGGTTACACACACACACACACATCCACATACACAAAACAAAAACAAACAAAAAAAAAAAAAAAAAACAAAACAAAAAAAAAACAAACAAACAAACAAGAGGCCCATGGTCCTTATGCTCTGCTGGCGATTCGTGGCTATATTGTACCTGTTTGTTTCAAAGTTGAGTCCTCAAGTGGCTTCTGAACATATAAAGCTTAATGTAAAAATTGTCCCCCGGATGGCACTTTGCTCCACATGTAATCATAGCTATTTTTGCAACTCCTGTGATGAATATTGTTGCATGTGCCAAGACAACAACGAGCGAGTCCTTCACTTTATGTCCTCAGTGACCTTGGGACAGAAGATCAAGGACACCCAGATCATGTAATACAAAAGGCCAATAAGCCTGCCTGGTGCTGTGCTGACATTGCCATTGAAGTCCAAGCTACACCCTGCCATGACAAAATCATGACTTTCAACTTTACAGGCATCGTGACCTCACAAAAATAGGTCAAGATCATGTCATGAATTAAGTTTCTGGACATATTACACAAATCATGATCTCCCACACTTTAAAATACTTGACTGTTATACTTGATCCACTTCAAACTATGTGGGGATGTACCTTGGGTTAATTAATCTCTACCAGGCATATTCAATAGGCCATGCTTCAGTGAATTTTTTAAATTTTTTAATGATTTATTTTTTTTTATTATTCATATTTTCATATAACTTCAAGTATATACAGTGAAAACTAGTTATAATGACACCACCAATATTGCAAGGAGACTAGATTTTCAAATATCCTATAAGTTCTGAAAGTTATATTGGGCTAACTTGAAAGCTGTGGATGGTAACGCGCTAACAAGCAAAAGTTTACGGATGGACAGACACGAGTGGTTGCATAAGCTCTGCAACCTTTGCTCAGCAGAGCTAAAGAGTGTTCAGCAACCATCAGGAAGACACTTCGCTACGAACAACCACAATGGTCTCCATCTAAAAATCCAAATTTTAGAACATATTCCTACAGCTCCAAAGCTGCAAAAAAAAAAAAAAAAAAAGAGGCACTGAGGCTGTAAGAGAATATTTTTGGATCCATCAGTTATACACAATAGAGCTGTTCGCTCTCATTGTCATGGGAAAATAGGCATATTCGTATTGTATTATGCAAAAATTTTTACCAATTCTGTGCTTGTTTTTCCATGACTAACAGAATGCTATTGACTGGAGAGACCCTACTCCAGCATGTAACAGCTGCCACTATGACATGGGATGTTCAATTCATCTCAGCTTGCCACATTCATACACTTTCACAGGTCCCCTACCCATTGCCAAGCTTTATTTCAGTAAACACGGAGACAAGGCCATATCATTAGGACTTCCTATGATTTTTATTTACAGGTACATGATCCCATACTTGGGACAGGTGTATGTGTATTTTGTATGCGTGGCACACCTCGTAATCTTGGATAATTGGACCATTTTTTCAATAATTTATCCCAGGCCAAGCTCACAAGGTAGAAGCTTTTGAAAATTCAAAGTTATAATTGTTGCATTCTGGTGCCTTTTGGGCAGTCTATAGCAATGATTTGAAAGGTTCTAATTTGCTAACTTTCTACAGTTTTCTTGTGCAACTTGAACAAGTACATAGGTGTGTGTGTGTGTGGGGGGGGGGGTGGAGTGACATTTTATGAACACTGAAAGAAACAATATACTCATGGTCATGAGAGGTTCATTATAGGGCATTTTTAAATTGGACAAAAAACCCCCCATATTTTCAAGAGTTATCATTTGTTCAAATTACTCCAGTTTTCTTGCAATATTCAAACATGAATGCATAGGGTATACAGTATTACTACCATTTTATTGATACTGAGGTAGAAATTTCTTAGACCACCTGTTTTAAGAGACCACATTTTGACTTGCCCTAGGGGTGGACTCTCAAGACAGGGACACATCCCTTTTCTTTTTATAGAAAATTTGCTCATCAACTTTCACAAATTTTTATGCGACCTCTACTTGTTCACAATCAAGGTCATGTGGCCACTTGAATAAATGACATTGGGTATAACTTCATTTGAAGTCAGTGGAATTTCACCATTGATGTTTTCCTGATCCCCCACCAAATTCGAAACATGAATGCAAATATATGCCACATACTCCATTTGTGGTGAATACCCAAACATTTTGCAGCATGCAGGGCTCTACAATTTGCATGTCCTCTAGCCCAGGACACGTCAAATTCCAAAGAGGACAAGTTGAAATCACAAAGCACTAGCCCTGGGGGCAACCAGAGATTTTGGTTTTCTAAAGGAGATTTGTATTGATGGACAAGAAAGTTTGAATGAAGGGCCAGTAAAACACCAAACCTACTAGCCACAAGGACTAAAGCACATAAAATGAATTGCAGAATCCTGGCACACCTTGTACTTTTTGCGGCAAAGCTGATCAATATATTTCACACTTGACCACATTGTGCATGGGAACATGAAGGGATGCTGCTGCACACAAGTCAATTATTACCTTTCAAAAGCAATAGGGAAAGTATGTGCAGGCATGTAATTGCCCTGTCAGGACAGGGTCTAGTTTTGTACAAAATGATTGAAAACTGTCTTATAATAACAACAAAATATAGTGCTTCTTGGGCAAAAAAGAAGGGTCTCAGAAAGACAATTGGGAAGGATTTCAGACTTTTGGAGGGTAAATCACATCACTGGATGTGGGGACATATTTACAAAATAACTTGTTCTTGATAGTCTGGCCAACCTTGAATTATCTAGGTCACGACCTACACATGCACAACACGTATTTTTAGCCCAAACAACCACCTCTTTTACATGGATTTGCTTCGTGTAGGGAGATTCTTTCCCCGACTACAGTGGTCCCTTTCCTCAGAGGTCACTCTAATTTTATTAAATTTTCAAACTCTGCTATGTAGTGTATTACATAGTCACCAGACAGTGGGATTGACTTCCTCAAGCCATCCATGACTAGATGCTTTTCTGGAAAGTACATTCAAGTTTAATCAAACAATAAGGTTTCTTCCCTAACTGGTTCTGAGGGGAGTTGATGTGGTTCCACACTCTAAATCACAGACCCTGCATACAAATCATCTAATACTTCAATTTACTTTATGAATATGTAAGGTCAAGATAATTGATTCATGTGTGTTCTCAGTAGAGAGCTATGTAGGCAGGCTGGCCAAGTATGTGTATTTCTTTTATTTTCCATCATAATTTATACCTATGTAACTTTAAAACTGCTCCACCCAGGCACAGCAAATTTCTTGTGGTTAAAAATACTCCAGTAAATTTGATCACTTTTGCTGCAAAACTATTAAATCAATATACTGAGGGTTACTTTTACATAGAACCTGGGAATCCACACTACCCTCCCCCCCCCCCCCAATAATTTTGTGTATTGGGTTGTGTTTTCAGCCAAATATATACAAAATTGTTAATTGCAACTTCTGCTATCAGCACATATGCATTATGCCAGCCATTACTTCTTTGACATGTACTTTTGCGTGCAGGTGACATTGGTATGACAAGAAACAAAGTGCATTAGGCCTATAGCAAGTCAACCACATTCCATTCAAATGATACTAGTCTTAACAAGCTACACTAGTACTAACCATTAGCCAAATAACCAATGGCTCAGAAAAGTGTATTTTGGCTAAAAACATTAATATTGTAACCTTCAGCCAAATTGTTCTTTTGCATTTCAAATTTATTTAGCCACTGCAACACATTATTCTAGACATCTGATTTTGGATAATCGCTAAGAATTATTACAGATCACAGAGAGACAGGATTTTGCCTATGATTTTGGCTTAAACAAAGAGAAACTGGCTTAAGACCCTACAGCTGCTGTAGCTGAGTTCATAGCACCAGCCTACCCAGGCAGCCCTCTTGGTTTCCGCTACAACTGACAAATTTTGAATGTGTAACAAATTTGGAAATAAAATCAAATATTTTATTCATATAATACAAACGAGGATGCATCACCAGAACTAAATGACGTATTTTGTTTCATTTGAAGCAATAAACTTGGTGTACAGGTAGGTCTTACCCATGAATAATAAAATTCTAAAGTAACCCAAATAAGAGCTGTAAGTTCTCACTATACTGTTGACATTTCAATACGAAGCTGACATGACAAGTACTTACAATTTCAGCTAGATAAATTGCAGTTAATGTTCCCAAGAAAACCAGCGTTTCTAATGCAGATGAAATGTTATCCAAATTCAAAAGATCTGTTACCATACTCCTGAAGCGGATGGCTTTAGATGTTTTAAAATACAAATACCGTGCATATTCACAGAGGCTACATGCAATGGCCTGTGAAATATGCAAACTTATTCTGTCTATAAAATACTTCAGGAGCTAATACATGTTCAGCAGGCTACACAAATGAAATTATTCTCATGAAAGATAAAGCCCCTTACATGAAACTTTGATGCCTTAAAAATGAAAAAAAGTCAGCTTAAATTCATTGTTACAGGCAGATCAGAACTGTTTACGGTAATTGTTTTGCTGCCATGATGGCATTCCCCCAGACTGGGACCCTGACTGCATGAAACGGGGTCGATTTTGTTGAAACTGTTGAAGTATCATCTGCTGCTGTTGTATCTGCATTCTTTGTCTCTGAATATCAGAGTTGCCACCAAATGATCCATACTGCTGCTGCTGCTGCTCCCTCATCCCAGCCCCAGACATTGATCTGTTTTGCCTAAATTGTTGTCCTCCAAAGTTACCTATGGGCGGAGTTCCAGGATCATTGTCATATTGCCTTTGTGCATTTCTACCATCATTGTAAGAACCTCCACGATTCCATGGAAAGGAGTCTTGTCGACCCACCGGTGGTCTATTATCTGGCATTTTGGGGTATTCTGGGGTACTGCTACCACTGGGTGGACCACTCGGAGGTCCATATTGAGGACTCCCATAGCCATTGGGAGGTAAACGGTACTGGCCAAAATCTGGTGCTGATGAAGATCTGTGGAAATTTGGGGGCATGTTGCCTCCAAAGGATGAATTTGGGGTACCAAAACTGGAGTCAGATGAGTTGACATCACTTTTACTGGCAGTTCTGGCTTGTAACTTTAATCCTCTGCCAAACAGATGTATGCCATTCATCAATTTAACTGTGTAGGGCACTGAAACTGCATGCTTGAAAGTGATGAAGCCGTAACGCCTAGGTTTTCCATCTTTGTCAGTTGGTATCTTCACCTTTTCTAGTGGTCCAGCCTAAAACATAAAAAGACAACTTTTCAGGGTTTGAGAAAACCGTTGCGCTAAACTGTATAACACAGGTAACTTATAGTAAAGGCATTACTATACCAAGATATATGACCTGCAAGAGAATTTTCCCCTTTACATCAACTGTTACTGACGTTATAAAACATGGAAAGCACAATACAGTGGTCCCCCCTCTAATATTGACACCCCAAATGCACTGGGAAAGTGACCTTATAAGAGGGGTGACCTCTCTTGAGGGGTAAAATACAATGAAAATACCATACTTTCTGCATGGAGAAGTGGCCTCTCTTCAGGGGGGCCTTATAAGAGGGGGACCACTGTATACATTTTGTAACAGTTCTTCAAGACCTGATATGCATGCCAGTCATGATGGTAAGATGAGGAGACCTTGTGGTTCCCTAATTCCATTTTTTTATTCTATTTCAAAAAATTTCTATGGCAAATAAAAATGGTTGTGATGACTTTAAAAAGATGCCACCTATAGGTTCTGACATGCTTATGATACTCCCCCTCCCACAACAAAAATCCAATTTGCTGGAAGTGAACAAAATTGTAGTACATGTATCTCCCGATATGAGGGCCTATTATCACTGAACTACAAATATAAATTTGAAAAGACTGCAATCTGCAAAATTCAATGTTCTGCAATGAGTTTTCACATACTTTTTTAACCATGAGGTTACTTGGTCCACATTGCTTCTGTAAGCTTGGTTGGGCTGTACTCTGGGTAGGCCTCTGCCAAGTCAGTTCAAATGGGATGGGAAGGAATAAACTTAATACTAGTTATGCTTTATTCCACATACACTTGTCTTTGTGCTAGAACCTGGTACTCCAGTGCTTTCTTACAGTGTTAATTATGTTCCAGACACATACCTCATACTGTATTTGGCACTGATACCGTACCCAGCACTCAAGTGATTTCTCACAGTATTGGATAGAGTACCGGATCTGGCTTGCTGTTTATATTGTCTGCGGTACCGGGTGCGGCTCTGAAGTCCCTTCAACAACAAAAACTGGACCCGGCTCAGTAGCCATGTCCTTTAAATAAACCATAAATCACAATTCCTGCTAAAATCAGCATCATCCAGTGCTTTCTTTTATTGTGCGACATTAATTATCAGAAATCCCTACTGCTACTTTACATACATCATCAGGCATATAGCACAGATATGATAGTTTCTGGTGCACTGGGTTTTTCAATACATTTGTGGGACAGTCTTGTGGGACATACAAGGGCTTGCTGAAAAGATCTAAGCCTAGCTGTGAAAGAAAATGTCATTCACAGCAGAAATGACACCATCATTACTTGGAAAATGGTGACTGGCTGGTTCCTTTTTTTTATTTTGGGACTGGACTGTGAACAAACTACTCTCTCTTCGAGCCGTCATGGTTGCCGCCTACTCAAGTGATAGCTTCATTAATTGAGTAAGCTAATCATTGGATAAACACTGCTCCCCGCCTGACGGGCTCTGCTGCTCTTGCTTAATGAGTCAGATCTGTTTAGCTGTATTTGATCTCATTGTGGAATATTAATGGTGATGTGTATTATGCCTTATTTCATTATGATTTTAATTGTGATATATTTTATATGGTTTCAGTACGATTTGATGTGTGCATATTATTTTGATGCATTATTTTATGTATTTTACTTCTCTGTGCTCGTGGAGGCTTTTAATAAAATTTTAGACATAAATAGCACGTCCCTGGTTGCAGGTACTTGATGACTGCCCTATATTATTATTATATAGTCAGTTTTGTCCGTTTCTGGTGATCTCAATGGGTAGGTTCACAAGATGATCTGGTACAAAGACACTAATCACACTACAGTCGCAGTTCTTATGTCTATGATTCATTAAATGATTGTACTTGGTGGCAAAAGTTTGTTTCAATCCGATTGAGATATCCCACTTAGGGGCTAACTTAGGCTTACTCTAGTAGTAGAGCTTTTCAGCCAGCCCTAGTAGTAGTATGTTATGGAATTTGCAAAACAAGGAAACAAATAATATCTTGGTCACTAATCTCTTGTTCAAAATATTGATTTCTAACCCATCAATAGTGACAATACGATGAAGTACTAGCTACCCTGGTCCATTTGATTTTGGAGGACCCTTAAGTTTCTGTCTTTGACCTGCACCTGGTGTCATAAAAATACATAGGCCCTACCTGCAAAAAAAGCTCGTATAAAATTTCTTCAGTTATGCTGTCGCTGAAGTTCCCACACCACAACGTCCTTTCTTGTTCGTCCTGTGCCATATTCTGATGCTGAATTAATCGTCTTACTTGGAAATACGCTCACCGACCGAGGAACCCATTCAGACTCATCTCATCGCTGCTGAAATTGATGGTGTTTCTCGCGTGTTACTTCTGAATGGCGACCTCGACTTCCAGAAATTCATAACAGCAATGACATAATCTTGAAAGGCGCCCCCATGGTGAAACCACCGAAGAAATTTACGCATGCGTCGAAAGTTTCCTTCTAGAGTACATTGGAAATAGTCTGGTTCCCGGCAAAATTGTTAAATCTTTATTACATAGACCCGCCCTCTGCGGGGTATAGCAAGAATTACAGACTACAGGATCATGGCTACATCTAGGCGGATGCCACGACCCTGGGATAAAATGAGAAAGAATAATAATAATAATAATTTTTTTTTTTTAAATTTTAGCGTAAAATGATACCGGAAAAATAGCAATATAGTTATGATTGCAAAGCACCCTTGTCTTTTTCCTTTCATCTGTGGCCAAATTAACAAATTTAATAACTAGTTTAGTAACAAAATGATCCCCATTGTTGCAGTTCATTAAGAATATGAACTTTTCTGTGTCTGGTAGAGAGAGAATATTATAGTTATAAAGAACATGGAATAAGTTATCTCTGTGGGGAGTATACTTGGGACAACGCAGCATGAAATGTATGTAATCTTCAATCTGGCGACCAGAACACTGAGTACAGAATCTTTTGTTGGGTTCAACTTTATTATATCTACCGGTTTCAATATTTAGGTCATGGGCACTTATCCGGAGTTTTGTGAAGGATTTTCTTTTGTGAACTGGAATGCGACCATTTAGGTATTCTACTCCACTGAAGTCCTGTCCCTTAAATTTACAGTATGTACGAAGTTTATTAGAGGGGCAGCCTTCTCCACTAACATATTGCACCACTTTTTAATGTATACATTTCACATGTTATCGTAGAGTGTTTTAATACAGCTGTTGATGTTTGACTCTCCAATGTTTTCCCGTGAGCTTTCTAGGTCAAATTTTGTGAGTATAGACATAGTTTTAATATGCTGAAGCGAACAATTAACATTCGCTCGCAAGATGCTGTAGTTTTCTCTTAATGTTTTGGCAAGCCTTTTGGATATTATACTACCTTCATCGCATGTGTGAAAGTGGGACCAATATTTAGTTGCAGAGTACAGAATGTTAAGCAGTAGTGGAAAGTTACCTAGCTCCCCTTTCACTGCTGCAGTACACGATTTCTTGTGACCTCCGAGGAGGAAACGGCACAGATTTACAATTTTACATGCACTTGTTCGATTGGGACTTTTTTGCAAGTGTTCATACAGTTGTCTTGGCATAAAGTTGGTCTTGTTATGAAATAAATGCTGTCAATAACATATTCGCCTGCAGATCATGTAAACTACATTTCACTTTGGACTGAGATTTATCTATCAATTGGTCGATAGGACTTGCTTTGCAGAAAACTGCTGCTTGTCCCTAGCTGTAAAAAATGTTATGTCAGACAACCAACAGATAGTTTTAAAGATATTCAACTCAAGATATTCAAGAAAAGGACTGCAACATCATCATTCTTAAAGCCCATGACATCACTCCTTAATCGCTTTAAGCTTTTAATGTCGTGGTCATATCCTTTCAATCACGTTGCTAAGTCAGTGCGCCCTTTTGTTTAAAGTCCTTTCTCTTGCCTTTCTTATTTATTTTGTTGATAGTTGTAATCTCTGCGGGAAACTCCAGTCCATAGTAGCACAATCGTAGACTACATGTCAGTCAAGGAATTAATAACAGTGGCTTTGCATTTCATTACAGACATGTAATATTTTTGCAATGTAATATTTTATCAAAGTCTCACCTGCATGGCATGGTTTTAAAAAGAACTCAATAAAATACATCATTTATGAAACAGAGCAGCCATGCACGTACCCGGTACTCCACATGGAGTTATGCGAGACTGTGTAACGAAATTTAGATAAAAGCTTACTTATTGTTTGGCACCTATTGATATGATTAAAAAGTCCCTTATTAAGCCCATATTTCGATCGTAGCCAGCGGTCCAGTGTGGCGCCATGTGTACCGCGTCAGCCATTATTGAAATTTGAGGTAGGCCTACCTATACGCTAGTAGGCCTAACGTGACATGGCTCGAAGGCCAATCCATGTTCAGCGTAGTATCACGAGAGTTTCTTAAAAAGCACCGTTGAACTAAAAAATTACTTGATATATGGCACTTAAACTGTATATCTATACTGTAATGCACATGATAATTGGGTCCCTCCAGTACGCATGGCCACGACGTGTAGCACTATTTGTATACTGTGTCAGCCACAATAAATTGCATGCCTACGCATGAACATGTAAATGCTATATAGCCCCTACACAAGGACCACAGTCCGGTTCGTGTTGAAGTATTCTGTCACGCAGTGAGTCTTTAAAAGTTTCATATTGAATGCTACCATAGATAGATAGATAGAAAGAAAGAAAGAAAGATAGATAGATAGATAGATAGATAGATAGATAGATAGATAGATAGATAGATAATTTCATTGACATCAATATAGGCCTACACATGTACACAGACAGACAGACAGACAGACAGACAGGCAGACAGACAGACAGACAGATAGATAGATAGATAGATAGATAGATAGATAGATAGATAGATAGATAGATAGATAGATAGATAGATAGATAGATAGATAGATAGATAGATAGATAGATAGATAGATAGATAGACACAGGTCAGTTCAGACCAACATGTCATGTCAGTGATGTATAGTAAAATAGGTCATATTATTAATATTACCTACACTGTAACATCCAGTTACACATACTAATTGGTACCCGGTATGCCATAGAACTACTCAAGAGGGGCTACAACTTACAAGGGGTATTTGCGTGGTACGTTATTATCTATATTTGTTTCTCGTGAACTGTGAAATCGAAGATTATTTTAGCCTGATTCGTAAGTATCTGATAACAAGTATTTGCGTGATTCGTTATTTCTATATTTATTTCTCGTGCACTCACTGTGAAATCAAAGATTATTTAACATGATTCGTGATTATAAGTATTAATTCACGTAATTGTAATTTTTATGATTTGCATTTAGCTGTGAAAGTACATTTAAATTTTCTGTGAATCGTGATCACAACCCCCTTGAGGGCCCTCACTCAATGATAGCTCTGTGGGTACACACACGCGCGCGCGCGCGCGCGTGCGCGAAGTTAAGAGATCCATCACTATGCAGTTACAGCATTGAAAGGAGCACCACACTATAGGAGTATAATCAAAATCACACCTACAAGTCCTAACCTACAGCGACACAATATAATGAGAAGTGTCACACATAGTATGCTGTTCAAATCATGAAACAATGCACTATACACACTTGTGTATTAGTTTACAGCACCACATTAAATTATTAAATTGTATTTTTCTACAACTCTACATTAAATCATGAAACACATCTCAAAGTTCTAACACACAGCACCGCAATAAGTCAAACATCAATTAAATTATGCAGTCATAACCCGGGAGTCATGCAACGGGAATGCCACCGTGACATTTTAGAATGGGACATAAATCCATGTACTTCTGCCGAGGACACGCGTACATATCTGCAATGGATTAATTTTTACTCATAATTAATGAAGCAGTCATGGACAAATTTTCCAAGACGTAGAAGGAAAGAATGATCATTGCATTACATAATTCATTTAAACTGCTCCATAATAGGTTCAGCAGATAAGTTGGGTAACAGTTCAGTTAACTCTCTGAGAAGTGACTCTCTTGCTGTGGAGTATCCGGGGCAAATTAGTAGGAAATACATTTCATCCCCTACACCGTTGATATCACACTTTGTGCAAAGCTTTTCCTCTACAGGCACAACAGGCTTAGCATGTCTGCCTGTCTCAATGGCCAAGTCTCAAAGCCTCAGTCTGCTTAGAGCAGCCCTATAATCAGGGTCCTTTATCTCAGGTAAGGCTAAGTACAGAAAACTTATTTAAAAATTGTGTAGGTTCGTAATTTTGTCCCATTATCAGATTGTTGAATACTTTGTATGTACATGTACTTATTTTTAAGTGTGTTGCATCATTTTCGAAATATCCCTTATAAAAGCTTCACCATTTAATACCTTTTGATCTTTCCAAATATTGGCACATCCCAGCTCTTTAAGTAGATTTCTGACTTTTGTACACCAGTTATGTCGACCCACCGAGTCCAGATTAAATAGAGCAAGATAGGCTAGCTTAACAGGATGACCATCCGTAAACTCTAATATTTTCATCCAATATTTATAGCTTTAAATTGATGCCTCAGTAGCAGTGGTAACCTATCAGTCTCAGCATAAATTGCAGAGCTGTAGCCGTCTGGTAGTTTTCAACACTGAAATCGTTCAAGTGTCCTCAATAAGAATAATTAAATTCTGGTTGATTGAATGCGCATATTACACAAACGTTCGAATTAATGGGACCTGTGCCCATAATAGTTTTGAAAATATTTGACATTTACATTTTTCAAATGCCCTTAAATAGCATAGATTAATGATGCCTTAACTTTGATTTGTAGTTCATTGGTTGTGACTATGCTGCCGTACAAACCTAGCAATTGAGACTCAAGACTCGTTTTTTTTTTCAGCTCAGCTGACTTGTCAGTCAGCTGAGCTTATCTTCTAGTCCTCCGTATGTCGTCCGTCTGTCAACAGTTCACATTTTCGACTTCTACTCCAAAACCGCTGGTCAGATCCACTTCAAACTTGGTGGAGATGTGCCTTGGGTGGTTCTCTACCAAGTTGTTCAAATGGTCATGGTCCAATGATTTTTGGATTTTTAATGATTTTTTTGGGTTCATTTTGGGGGGAAAAACTTAAAAAATCTTCTCCGAAACCGCTCACCCAATTACTTTGAAATTGTATGGGGACACTTCTGGGGACCCCCAGACCTTAATTTGTTCAACAGGTGGCGCTGCGATTTTTTTCTATTTTTTTAAAATTAATTTTTGTGCGTTTTTGCTATTTCCGACTTCTTCTCCAAAACAGTCTCTCAGATTGTGCTGAAACTTGGTGGATATGTTCTTTGTGGAAGGGTCACACAAGGTTGTTCACCAGGTGGCGTTGCTGTGGATCCCTGATTTTCAACGAATTTTTCAATTCGGGTACTTGTTGGTCAGTACATGCATTCCTATTGTTTACTACGTAAGTCAATGGGAATTGCAATGGTAATTCACATTTTCGACCTCATCTCCAGAACCGTTAGCCAGATTCCCTTCAAATTGGTGGGAATGTGTCTTAGGTGGGTGTCTACCAAATTTATTCAAATGGTCATGGTCCAGTGAATTTTGGAATTTTAATGATTTTTTTAATGTTAATTTTTTGGGGGAAATCTAAAAAAATCTACTTCTCCGAAACTGCTTTGCCAATTACCTGGAAATTGAATAGGGACACTTCTGGGGACCCCCAAACCTCAAGATTGTTCAACAGGTGGCACTGCAATTTTTTCCTATTTTTTTAAATGAATTTTTGTGCGTTTTTTATTTTTTCAACTTCCTTCTCCAAAACCATCTTTCAGATTGTGCTGAAACTTAGTGGATATGATCCTTGTGGAAGGGTCACACAAGGTTTTTCACTAGCTCTTTTAGCTTGGGGTCATTCTTGCGACCGAATTTTTACCTTACAGAAAAAGGCTATAAGATGTGTTTGTAACACCAATTTCCTTGCGCATACTGAACCATTGTTTAAAAACTTGAATATCCTGAAACTTAAAGATATACTAAGAATGAAAGCTCTTAAATTCTATTACAGGTACTCCAACAACCAACTCCCTGGCTACTTTGAGAACATGTTTTTTACCCCTACTGCAACACACGCACACAATACCCGATACAGAGATATTCCTCGATTAGCAGTCCCTATCAGAAGCTCTACACAAAATACATTCCGTTTCTTTATTCCAAGTCTAATAAAAGAGACATCCCCAATCATCACAAAGTCTATTCCCATTCGTATTCTGGATTCTCAAAATATGCAAAATTACAGTTCATCAATGAATATTCAGACGTTTGTACCATCATTAACTGCTACATATGTAATAGAGACAATTAAAATGCTAGTTATTGCACATCTTTCCAATTCATATAAATGTATCAGAAATACTGTTTCTTAGTCCTGCCATTGCCTGAATTACTTTCACTGAGATTTCCTCAGTCCCAACCAGCCATTTATCACATAAATAACCAGGTGCAACTTATGATGTAACTCCACATCTTTCAGGTAGCTCCAGCGATAGCGGAATCAAATTCCTTAGCTGGAGTTAACCCGACAGTATTTATTTGAATGTTATTCAGCTTGTGGCTTTTATAACTGATGATTATATCTTGATTTTTGCTTTGATAACATTCTGATTGATTTGCCTATGATGTAACATGGCTGTCAAATAAATCATTTTGACTTGACTTGACTTGACTAGGTGGCGTTGCTGTAGATCCCTGATTTTCAACGAATTTTCAACGGGTACTTGTTGATCAATGCATACATTCCTATTGTTTTCAATGTAATTCAGTGGGAATTGCAATGGTAGTTTATATATTCGACCTTATCTAAAAACCGTTTGCCAGATTCACTTCAAACTTGGTGGGGATGTGTCTCGGGTGGGTCTCAACAAAATTTATTCAAATGGTCACGGTCCAGTGATTTTGGGGCTTTTAAGGAATTTTTCTAGTTGATTTTACATGCCTGTTGATTACCATGGAAGTCAATGTGGATTGCAAAGTCATAAGGGTTTGCAATGCTAATTGACATTTTTTTTACTTCTGCGAAACCATCAGCTAAATTCACTTCAAACTTGGTGGGGGTGTTCCTTCGGTGGGTAATGATTTTTGGATTTTTTTGTGATTTTTTTTTTTTTTTTTTTTTTTGGTCATTTTGGGGGGGGGGGGGCAAATCTTCAAAAGTCTTTATACTTGTATATACCCAGCCAATTGCTTTGAAATTGCATAGGAATACTTCTGGATATTAGGGTGATACATGTACAGTAGGTGAGTGACCTTGACCTCATTTCTGATGTCACAGGGCGAGGTGCATGAAATTCACTGTTTATATGCTAACTTGAGAACTATTAAGAGTAGGACATTCGTACTGCACTCAACTCAACTCAAAACTCAATTATTTTAGCCAATCAATACAATGACGATTTCAATATTGAGATATATGTACATAATGATATAAATTGATGTGCCTAGGGGGACTCCTATTAAGACAAATACATGTCGCTCTCATAAGAGCCACTTTTAGGTCTTAAAGATTTGAAACAATATAGATGGCAGTTACTTAAACAATAAATGTCGAAATAAACTTTAAGATATAATACAGATTACACACACAACATGGGTGGGAAAATATAATTGTTAATTATTTTGACAAACATAGCAGTTATATATATTACAACTCTGTTCATAATTATTCAAAAAATTATTTTTAATATACAAGGAAAAACCTTGTAAACTATGTGTATGTATTTTTCTTATAACATTCCTATCTGTTTGATTCACTGTGACTGCAATATCACAGTTTAAACTCTGTTTTGCAAAGATTTTATAGACTCTATTAATAAAAAGTTTATCACAATGTCTGGTGTTATAGTTGTTTTATTTCATTTATTGGGATGAATTGAAAAGAGAGTAATCTTATGGGTAGATCATTATGGATAAATTTAAAATAGAATTTTAATTTAGCTGATGTAAAAATGTTTCGAATTTTTAAAAGTTTGAGAGCTTTCAAAATTGGTTCCGAATAGGCATTCTATTTACTACAACTTATGCAGCCTACTGCTTTTTTCTGAAGTTATTCAATTTTTGAAAGTTTAAATCCCCATAGAAGTATTCCAAAATTTATATGTGGAAGTATTAATGAGTTATACATAGCTATTTTAACTTTCAGCGGAAGTTGATGTTCAAGTATATTTAGAATTGCAACAACTCTTGATATTTTACTTGGAATTTTGGTAACGTGCTCCTTCCATGACAATTTATCATCAATTGTAATCCCTAGAAAGTTAAAAAATGAGACTTGGATTATTGGGATATTATTCATTTTAAAGTATGGTTTATTAACTTTTTTATTTGAATGATGAAAGATCATAAATTTTGATTTATCAACATTTAATGATAATTCCTTAACTTGTAGCCAAACACAACTTTTTTCTTTAAGTTCTCTGTTAATAGTTTCGATAACATGATTTAATTTTTGTAACAAGATTTTTTGATTTAGCGTATCAAACGCCTTCTAAAGATCAAGAAAAATACATAGAGGTACTTCATCATTATCAAGTTTGCTCATCAAGTCATTTACAAGTTCTATAGCAGCAAATTCCGTTGATTGTCCTTTTCTAAACCCATATTGCCCTTTATGAAATAAATCAAATTGATCAAAGTATTCAACAATTTGATTGCATATTATTTTTTCAAAGATTTTTTATATAACAGGAAAAAAAGGAATAGGACGATAGTTTGTAAATAATCCCTTATCATCTTTTTTATATAAGGCAATTACTCTAGCTATTTTAAGTTTGTCTGGAAAGATACCGTTTTTTAAACTTTGATTTATAATCTTAGTGATAGGTTGAATCAAGACAGAGCTAATTTGTAAAAAAAGTTTCATAGACATTTGATCATATCCAAAACTAGTTTTGACTTTCAAACTACTTATTACTTTGTTTACATCTTCACTTGTAACTTCCTTGAATTCAAAATTATCATTTTCAATATTGTTCAAGTATTTACCAAAACTAATGTTCTCAGGTTTGTTGATATTTTTGGCCAAACCAGGTCCAATATTTATGAAAAATTCATTAAATTTATTTGCAATTATATTTTTATTATGAATAGGTGTTCCATCTAAATTGAATATTTCAGGGGAAGATTTCTTTGATTTATTTTTATAAAGTATATTTTTGATAGTTGACCATGTTTTTTCATATCATTTTTCTGTTTGTTAAAGATAAAGTCATAATATCTTTTCTTTGCCAGTCTTATATTTTTCCTAAGGATCTTATTATAGGTAAATATTTATTTTTAAATTATTATATTCAATACTATTTTGATTTATTTTTCTCAAACACTTATAGAGGTTGTCTAAATTTTATTGAATTAAGTATACCTTGTGTGATCCATGCATTGTTTTTGTGTTTATATTAATCAAATTTTACAAGCTTCAATGGCATGTATTTTTCAAGTGCATCTTTAATTTCTTCATTCAACAAGTTATAATTATTATTTGGATTACTGTTTATATCAAGATTTAGTTTACATTCACATACTAGTTGTCCTTAATGAGGGCCAGATTTAGACAGTAGATGAGTGACCTTGACCTCATTCCAAAGGTCATAGGGCCACTTGCTCAAATTTTACTGTTCACCTGACTAGTTGAGAGCTATTTGAGCTTGGACCTTGATGTTCAACATGATGGTTGTCCTAAGCAAAGGCCAGACATGGACAGTGTTTGGTTGACCTTAACCTCATTCCCAAGGTCACTGGGACCCAGACACTCACGTGAACTTCTCGCTTTGTAACTTGAGAACTGTGGAAGGTAGGACTTTGACGTTGAACTTGTTGATGGTCCTCTAGTTAGGAAAGATTGAGACTACATTAGTGCGCTTGACCTCATTCTCAAGGTCACAGGGCCACTAACATGAATTTTACTGGCCGTGTGATACCTGAGAACAATTTGTACTGTGACTTTGATCTTGCACATAGGGATGGCCCTCTATGAAAGTTAGATTCAAAATAGGTCAGTGACCTTGACCTCATTTCCAAGGTCAAAGGGCAACGTAGTCAGCTGAGCACAGGACTGCCACAGGACTCTTGTTTCTTTTATTTGACCAACAAGGACAAATTATATATGTAGCTTAACATAGGACATGATGTAATAATGGTCAGGAGACTCTCACTAAAAGCATTTATGGCCACTAGCGCGAGAGCCACCTTGGGTTTAAAAATATACAGAGCTGCATACAATGTGTCCTGTAGAAAGTTGAGTATAATTATGACAGCAATGGTACATATTGCTATAACATATAAGTATATGTACATATTGTGCTGCATTCAATACAAACAAAACATTTGTTTATTTCTTTGGAGGCTGTACGGAAATTAATGAGCATTACTGACATGACAGGAAATGTTCATACAAGTGACATATTTGTTTATAAAATATTGTTTAGCATGATGAACAAACCAAAGTCTGTTCTAATTTAGGTCTAGTCTTTATTCAACATAATATCTGGATCATAAATTAGGGTCTCTATAATTTCATGTGTGATACATTCCCTTGTGGAGGCTAATGAGTTTAGCATATTTATTTATTTTGGATTAACCTATAGTACATTATATGACCAATGCCATGGACTCTCCAGACAGGGAGAGACACCCAGTATATATACAATACACACAGGACATTACAAGCTATGTTACCAATATATATGTACATATGAAATACGAGTATCATCAGTGGCAGGTTACAATGTAGTGCCCAGTTCCATAATATAACAACAGTAGAAGCAAGGATAGATAGATAGATAGATAGATAGATAGATAGATAGATAGATAGATAGATAGATAGATAGATAGATAGATAGACAGACAGACAGACAGACAGACAGGTAGGTAGATAGATAGATAGATAGGCAGGCAGGCAGGCAGGCAGGCAGACAGGCAGGCAGGCAGGCAGGCAGGCAGACAGACAGACAGACAGACAGACAGACAGACAGACAGACAGACAGATAGATAGATAGATAGATAGATAGCACCCATGAAAGTAAATACAAAAGGTAAAGTACAATATAAAAAAAAACAATAGAACAGCAGTTAAGGTACTTGGATTGCCCACAAAAGTCGCACAGACTTATTTCCAGTGGGGTCAGTCATAACAACATTCAAGGAATAAAAATACGCAACATATCACTAAAATACAAACAACTATACAATATAAAATCTTATAAAACACTGTACTGTTATTACAGATAAAGGAGTAAATTACTCCATTTTTGAGTTTAGATGCTTCTTTAAATTAAATTTAAACATGGATTTTGATTGGTAGCTTTTAATCTTATTTGGTAATTTATTCCAGGATACTGTTGCATGGGAAAAAAGGTTTTGTATTCAGCTGGTCTTTTACATGGAATGAAAAAATTATAATCACTTGACCTAGTGTTATGTGAATGTAAATCTGACACACAAGTGAATCCAGAATTGAGGCAAGATGGAAATCTTCCATAATAGATATTGTGAGCATGGTTAAGTTGGAGTTGAGATGCTCTTGAATCAACACATAACATTCCAACTTTCCTCAATTCTATTGGGCCAATGTGGCTTTTGGAATGTAACTGCAGGATATAAAATGACCTGTTTTGTTTTGACAAATTTGGAGTTTCTTTTTACCTTTTGCTGAAATCGATGGATACCAACTTAAGATACAGTAGTCAAAGTTTGGTTGTATCAAAGCTGAACACAAAAGTTTCTGGTGTCGGTATCCAAAAAGTTGGCCTGTTGGTACAGAAATTTCAAATGGGACTTCTGTTTTATTGACAATATTACTTACAATATTGTCACCAGAGAGAGATTGGTCCAGCTGAATACCTTAGTATTTCACAGAGGGTTGTGATTTAATTATAAGGTTTATGTCATTTATGTATCGCAAGAAGAGCAGTGGACCCAAAATACTGCCTTGGGGAACACGGCATGTAATGTTTTCAATTCTGAGAGAACACCATTTGTGGATACTAATAGGCGTCTGTTGGATAGGTATGAATGGAACCAATCTACAGATCCTACACCCATGACCTTCAGTTTGTGACACAACATATCATCATCCACAGTGTCAAAAGCCTTTTGAATGTCAATCAAGGCCATCCCTGTGTAATTTCCCTGAGCTGACTGGCCACGAATGTAGTCCAAAAGATGAATCAGGCAAGTATCGGTAGAGAAATGCTTGCAACAACCAGATTGAAAGTCATATAATAAGTTGTTCTCTTTACGGTAGCTTTCCAGTTGAGTATAAACCGTTCGTTCCAAGCATTTTGGAGAGGATACATAATATAGCCACAGGTCTGTAGTTTCCAACTTCTTATCTTGACTTTTTCTTAAACAGTGGGTTTACACAAGCTTATTTGAGCTTGTTAGGAACAGTTCCAGACGAAATGGATAAATTTATCAGAAAAGTGATTGGTAGTGATAGATGTTACCTTGGAAATAGGGTCAAGGTCAACCACCTTCATACTTCACCCAGCCCTTAGGAATATATGCCTGGGCACTATCGAAGTCCTTCCTCAAAAACTTCTTGGTTACGGTGCAGAAATCAGTCTACTGGCAGACCTACTAACCTGGTGACCTTGGGAATTTGGTCAAGGTCATCCATCTTCTAAGCTGACTAAGGTGTAATTCAGTGCTACAGTATAAGACCCAGCAAAGCCAGTGGCGTGGAAACTAGAAGCTGTGGAGAAACCCTGACCGGTTTCGATTCGAAAGAATCTCATCAGAGGCGGTTAGGGAATACTGTACGCTGCTTTTATGGCAGTGGGTAACGTTGCCAACGTACGTTAGGTCAACGTCATAAAAGGGTCACGGATCAACGTGTGACAGAACTACCAGTCCAACTGTCCAGATGGACGTGTTGCCATGACGTTTAGAAATCTCTGGCACGTCATGTGAATTAGTGACCACTCTGGGTTACTAAGGGGGGGGGGGGGGTTATAGTGCCAAGGCAGCTATCTCCCCAAAGGCAATACTGATGGAGAAAAGGCCCCAAACTTATTGCCAAGTAGAGACAAAAGTCTAGTATGACAAAGCTGTGACACCAAACTGTAAGGAAATATATTCAGGGAGTTTACAGTATTCAAACTATCAGCTTATGTAAGGGCTGCTGTAAAGTTATGGCAGTGTAGATAAAAGCTATTACTATGTGCAATACTGAAATCATATCCGAGTGACAATGCAGAAACCAAGTTCACTCACGTGACCTTATTTAGGCCAAGGTCACCCATCTTCGAACTTGACCTAGTCCTGGATAAGGACTATAATCCTGTGCAATATATACAGGTCCTATCATAAAAACTTTTCCAGTTATCGTGTGGAAACCAGAACTTACTACAGTGCCTTCGTGACCTTGGAAATGGAGTCTAGGTCAACCACCTTCATACTTCACCTACCCCTTATACTGGAATACATGTACATACCTGGGCTCTATCAAAGTCCTATCTCAAAAAACTTCTTGAGTTATGGTGTGGAAACCAGAGTCTCTACTGACGGACTGACCGACCAAACGACATGCATGAGCAAAGCTATATGCCACGCTGTCTTCGAAGCGGGGCATAACAAAGTGCCACAAGTGCATGCACAGCAGCACAGAGGAGGGAGGCTGCAAGAGATTACTGCCCTTGTTGAAGGACTTGGTTTGGACTGTGCAGGACAAACAGTACGTGATGTTGATGGAAAAATTGATAACATTATTGTTGAAAGTCTCTATGGATTTCCTTCCATAATAAAGTAATTTTAACTGGCATCCTTCTGGGAAGAAGCATCGTGTTGTTCGTTCCGAGCCCACCGACAGCTGCACAGTTTACACACTCACTTCTAAAATTCCTTGTACATGTATACTAAACAAACAAAAGATTCAAAACATCCAATACTACTTATTTGCTTGCTTCTTTTGGCATAAATGATTACAGTTTACACTGGTGAAAGTTTACTGCAATAATTTGACTTTACTGAAATTCACAGTCACTTCCTCTATACTTTATAATGGACAGGTCAGTCTTCATTTTACTGAATGCAGTCTCCAGACTGAAAACCTTCACCCGCATGTGCAAAAACTAAACTGCACTCAAATGCCTTCATGTTTTCAGTCTGACACCTTGTGTGAAATGTAAGTGTCATGATTACATGCTACATTAACGAAGTTCTACTGATATGCATGTGGCAGTGCCTTAAAGTGATGATCAGTGTCAAAATGTATGCAGAGCCAGTTCCTGCCATGCCAGCAGTATGCCTTCTGCAGCCTCCCTCCTTTGCACTGTTGTGTGCCCACAGTTAATGCTCTGTTCAGATTAATTATTATTTTGGGGGGGGGGGGGGGAATCAAAAACACTTGAGGAAAGACTTTCCCTGGTCGAGTCAAATGAGAAGCAGACATTTGAAAATTTGGGACACATTCAATAATTTTAATAGGATTATTTGCATTCAGTGGCTGGAACCATCATTGGGTTTCAAACTACCCTGGTTGCTGATGTTTTTTACTTTGAAAATTTTGGTGCTTTGGAACAAAAAACTACCATTCAATGTGCCATATTCCACTCTACAAAGTCTGAAAGTGTTCAACAAACAACAAAGCTGAGGACTGAAGGGTAATAATAATAATTTTATTTACAGATTCTCCCTCACAAAGTATGCACAGTCCACAAGGGAGGAGGGGGTACTTTAATCACAGTTCTCTGCAGATATGCTTCACACTTTGAGCCTCAAAAATTAAGAATCTTACAATCCCAATGACAGCAAATGGTCTCTTCTCAGAGACTCAGTCAATCCGAGGAACCCAATCTCAGAGTCTCAAGTTGATCTCTGTGCCTCCTAGTCAATTTGCAGCTTTACTACTAGAATGAATGCACTCTTGCCCTGTGAGACTTTTCCTGAAAATTGCAACAATGCAATTTTCACTTATCCTGAAAATTATCTGGTGACTTTGTACTTCACTTGACAATGTAAATTATGATAAATCTGCAAGTGTTTAGTTCAATGCAACTTTATATCAGATCTCTTTGTGTTGATATTTTTTTTTCCCAACCAGATCTGACTAAGTCCATTTTTCATCCTGACAGTGACGATGATTCACCATAACCACCTTACCCCTCCCTCAGAGGGACACACTCACATCTATATTCAGTCCCCATTTGTGACTAATTGTTGACCCTAATACCATTTCCTGGGTTTCCTTATTATATCATCATAGTAAATATTATATTTTCTCCACTTATAACCACTTCGGAGTGCTGTTCTCTCTTTTCCATTTCTTAAATCAGGTCGCAGTTCGGGCATCAATCCTGAAAATAAAACAAATAAAAATTTGACCTGCCACCTTCATGTACAAAGACCACATCTTGTCAAGAAAACTGACATACACATGTATAAGATCAAGTGATTCAGGATGATTTAGACCTATATCATACTGATCAGTTTTACAGCAAACAAAATACAACTGATCATGTACTTACTGGCAGATGTAACGGTAGTCATTTTGTTGCAGTTTGCATGCATTTCAAATTAGATCTACAGACTAAAACCACTGTAATTTTTACTGACCATAAATATATTTTTAGAATTTGTAATTTGTACAAGTATGTAACTTTTCAAGATCCCGCACTTTAAGCATGGTTTAACTCACGATTTTGCTGGAAATTTTAACAGGATCATACAATGGTCAAATTTGACAGTAGACCACACATAACAGAGTGTTTTACAGACATATATATCTTATAATACACGATTTGAAATATGGCCAGCTCTATTGTCCAAGGCCACTTGAATATCAGTCTGGGCAACAAAAAATTTAGAGCTAAACAAGAATTCAACCTCCAAACAAAGGAAGGTTGTATATAACAAAAGTAATAATTTATAATGAATACATATTTATACTTTGTAACAATTTACACCACTGCATCCATGTTTTATAGACTACATAATGATATTGTGCATCATCTCTTGTATTGTATTTCAAGGTGGCTCTTGTTCTAGCAGCTATAAATAGCCTCAATGAGAGTCTCCTGGCCAGAACTTGTTTATGTATCATGATTTGTATAATTCTGCTTTTTGCATGGTCAAATAAAAGAATTTGAGTCTTGAGTCCATTGCTTGCCCAAAAGTGTGAGCAGATATAATTGGGGGCAACCAGCCAAAAAGCTTAGTGTTTATCAATCCTGCACAACTTCTATTGAAATGACTGTTGTTACACGAAAAGGGACATGTCTTCAAATCTATCAGTTAACTCATTCCATAATATGAAAGTATAGGCCTTGGTTATTAAGTTTAGCCCATTTTCTTTACTGATCTTATTCCTAGGGCAAGTTCTTTTGAAATGTCACCTGCCCCTGTCCAAGCTCAGTTGTCCATCCACTCATCCTTTTAAACGAAACAAAGTTTTTGCCTGCCCTGATTAGAATTTTACTTATCAAGGGCTAGTGGACATGCAAATTGTTGAGTGGTACTGCCAGACTATGCTGCAGCTTCACTGAATATCTAGTGACTTCAGACACAGTCAAGTGTATCAACACACTGGGTGCCATTTGTACGTCAACAAAACCTCATCTTATAAAGTAATTGGAGTCTATCCCTTCACATATAACTGTCTAATTTTACATACAGGGAAAAATGTGACTGTCCATAATATGGAATGAGTTGAACAACACATGTGGTCCCTACCTGCTCTCTGGGCTCTGTGTATCAGTTGCAACAGCCTGGTCTGAGCTCTTTTACATAGCCCTGTTACTCTGCGTGGAAGAACACAGCCATCCGCTCGCATAAACTGGCTTAGGATTAATACATCCTGGAAAATTTACAAAAAAAAGGGAGAGGATATAAATTATAGAACCCCCAAGAAAGCAGACAAAAGAATTGTGGTAATACTATATTTATTGTCACATAAGTGCACAATAATGAACCACAGATTTACAGTAATATTTAACACAACAGTAACAGTTTTCCTTCTGTAAGCCCAGGATTGGGCAACAGGTGTAAAACATTGCATTCAACTCATAAACAGTTGTCATTTTACAATAGTTTACCCAAAACCAGTATGTTTATTAAAAACAAAATAAAACAAAACAAGAAACTACAAAAATACTGTTTTGAGAAGTTGAGTTATGTGTGCATGATTTTGACAGTAAACCTTTATTCAGCAGTGCACATGATCACAGACATGCACAGCATAGTTGTGCATTTAGCTGAAAATATTTGCACATTTCAACCTCTGTCAGTGTCTATCAGACCTGGTTGGGTCAAAATGCTTTAAGCAATTGAGCTGCATCAAAAAACAAACAAGAGACCCATGGGCCTAATGCTCTGCCACCACCGCGGTTATATTACACCTGTTCATTTCAAATTTGCGAGTCCTCAAGAACCTTATGAACATATAAAGCTTCTGTACATTAAATGTATAAGAAATCCACTAGATGGCACTTTGCTCCACAAATGTAATCATAGCTTATTTGTGCAATTCCTGTGATGCATATTGTTGCATATGCCAAGGCAACAATGAGGGAGTCCTTAACTTTATGTCCTAAGTGATCTTGGGACAGAATAGCGAGGTCAAAAATATGTCCAGGTCACTGATATTACATCAAATTCTAGCTTTGGACATTGTCTATATATCCTATAAATTTGGCAAGTCTAATCCTAATTACTTTTCAAGATATGGAATTTTGTATCTTAAAACATATTTTGGTTCATAATTTCCATCAAAGTATAGGTGGTGACACTAGTATCATTCGCTGCTTAGACTTTGTCTTAACATATATTTGAAACATAAAGGATGCGTAAATTGATTAGAAATGGGCTCTCTTCTGGTTGAAAAGGTGTTATTTATGGATGTTTATGTAGTATATAATACAAATCTGCCCTGATCATGGTGGAAGCATCAGTCTGTATCCCTGGCAACACAGGGAGTGAGCAGGATCACAGTTAAATATTAATGTCTCCTATCAAAGATGCTAGAGTGTTCACAAGACTTTCATATTTTGACCCCTGTATTGCATAATATTGTAGATGGCGCCACCAATATCGAAACGAACATAGATTTTTATACACCCTATAAGTCCTGAAAGTTACATATATATTGGACTAAATTGAAAACTGTGGACCGTACTGCAGTCACAAGATTTCCACATTTTGACTTGTATATTACATAATACTACAGGTGGCACCACCAACATTGATGTCGATAAAGATTTTTATACACTTTTAAGTTTATAACTCTTCAAAGTTATATAAGCCCAACTTTAAACTGTGGGGCGCACATACACAATATGACCCTATATTCAAACTGGCCATTTGACCTTGACCTTCAACTTGGATTAAAAAATTGTTCAAAATATGCACCCCACATCCAGCTTTCCATATATAGTCTGTTTGTTCGAATCAGGTAATAATTTTTCCAGTTATTGAAAAACAATAAACTTGGATACACGCCAAATTCCACAATTACTGGATCACAGTGACCCAAAAAGTAGGTCACCAAGTTGTAATCTATCAAGTAATTTTCTTTCTTAATTGTTCTGATTTTTAAGGTTTGTTTTAATAAGAATCATCTGGCGAGATCACTAAATTTATGTTAAAGAAATGTTGTAAGCTGTCCATCCGAAAAACTTCACCCTTACATACCTCCCCTCTGTAATTGTAGAACATCTCCTGATATACGCAACAAATTATTCCTAATGTGTTTCTTCCATATTTGGTAATCTTCCCTAACTCCAAAACCTTCTTGAAAAGCATTCCATCTTTTACTGCACCCTACGTCAGACATTCCTCTCTACGTCATCTGTATCTTTTGGTTTTTATTTTGGCCCGCACCTTGATCTCGTCAGAGTGGATCGACCTGTTTGTATGTATGCTATCGAACCTGTGAACCTGTGACAACAATATATACCAACTTCAAACACCAGAAGTGTTGAACTTTTATTTTTACACAACGAGAAGTACAAAAAACCACAATACGTCATATGCACGGTCTAAACCAGAGCTTTAAATCCGGATCTTGGTTACAAATGGTGCCGCTTGCAGGATTTTGAAGAAAAAAGAAGATATTTAACTTACTTTATTTAACACTGGATCAAAGGACGAGACGGAAACTTCAAACAGAAATGGCAAGGTAAGTAGTCTTGCAATTACCACTTTGGGGATTGTTTTGTCACTGTGTGCATTTGAATTTATTGTATAGTGGATTAGCTAACTTTGTATAATGAAGAACCAGATTCTGGACCAAAATGTTCCCCAACCTGTACCTCAACCTGTACAAGTCCCAGTTATTCCTCCCATGGCTGATTTTTCCCAAATATTGACAGAAAATTTAAGAGACTTGCAGTATGAACTTAGGCTCCAAAGTTTGGCTAGCCAAGTGCAGTCATTTTCTGGCCAAAACAGTCGTGATCTTAGAATATGGATACGCGACATGACAAAAATTGGGTTAACAGTGGGCAATTCAGATGAGAAGCTGAAGATTTTGGCACTTCAAACACTTAAGGGCCCAGCCGCGGAATATTATTCCCGCTTAATAAGGCAGAACCCACAAATTACATGGGCAGCTGTTTTAATTGCACTGAGAACACGCTTCTCAGACTACACTGACCAGCAGTATGCATTGCAAAACTTAAAGCGCATAAAACAGAAAGTAAATGAAAGTGTGCAAAATTTTGCCGAGCGCATTATAGACTTGGCTGAAGAGGCATTTGCTACGGTAGACTTGTCACCAGGACTGATACAACAGCAGTTACGTGACATATTCTTGGACGGTATCCAAGATGACCATATTGCAAGAAAAATAATTAGAAACAGGCCCGAAACACTTGATGCCGCTCTTAACATTGCTGTGCAGGAGCAATTAACGCAGCGTACATTTAACCTGCGCAGAAAGGAAGAAATCCCTATGGAGGTAGATGAAGTAAGCACTAAGGCCTCAGCAAGTTCAGAAATAGGGGAATTAAAATCCATGCTGACTGAAGTCTTACAAATTCACAGGAATCAACCTGCAAAACCCCAGGGAAAGCCACAGCAAACAGTAAACAAAAACCAGCCCCAGAATAAGAAGGGCAGTGATAACGGAAAACCTTATGCCTTTACGGCTGAAGGCACAGTGATATGTGCTCATTGTTCAAAAGTTGGTCATCGCTGGAAACAGTGCAGACGTAGGAAGCATGAAATGACAAATAATCAGACTACTACTCAGGGAAACTAGAAAGCCCTGGACAGAGTGGAATCACTGTCCCAGGTGCTATATTGATGGCCAGTGAATTGATTCCAATACACACCCCTGTAGTGCGAATTAACATAGGTAAATTAACCACCTGGGCGATAGTTGATTCAGGGGCAGACATTTCCATTATGTCGGAACAGTTTTTCAAGAAATTGCCCTCATCAGGTTCAATCACATTACACTCCAGCAGAATAACAAACCTTACAGGTGTTAGTGGAGACCGACTATCCACACTTGGAACTGCCAAAATTGACTTTGTAATTGACAAAATAAAAGTTGCCGGAAAATTTGAAATTGTCTCAGGAATTCAAAGAGATGTACTTTTAGGCAGTGACTTTCTGTCAAAAGTCCAGGCTACGCTTGATTATGAAAGTCGTACCCTGCGTATTGGAAGTGATGTTATTCTGTTAAAGAGAAAATCTGATCTGAATCGGCCATGTTTCTTGATTGAGACAGATCAAAAAGTGTCAATAGCACCCCATACTGAACACTTTGTTGAAATATCCCTGATTGGTTCACCAGATGGTGGTACTTATTGTGTGTCTTACATTGACAACGCACCAGCCTTTTCAGAGTACCCAGGGATAATGGTACCTGAGTGTTTGATTGCAGTACTTAGGGATCATAAACCAAAATTAAGGGTTGTAAATGCTGGTGAATTCTCAATTAACTTGCCAAGCAAGAGTATAACTGCCTTGGCTGACAAAATTGAAGAACATGAAATTCAAACTGTTGACTTACCTGTTGACCCAGTCGTTGACTTAACCTCCAAAAACGAATCTGAACCTGTCAAAATTAGCTGTAAATTGGACCATGTTCTTCCACATCAAAAGGAAGCCTTACAAACGGTTATAGATAAATATCCTCATGTGTTTGCCACAAAAGAGACCGACATTGGCCGTACACATGTAACAACTGTTAAAATAGATACCGGTGAAAACAGCCCTGTTAAATTGAGACCCTACAGGACACCCTTGAATCAACGGCCCGAGTTAGAAAGACAATTAGATGAACTATTAGAAGCTGACATTATTAGACCCTCTTGCAGTGCCTATGCTGCACCACTAATACTTGTTCCAAAAAAAGATGGTACTTCAAGACTGGTTATAGATTATAGAAAACTTAATGAAACAGTGGTCAAAAACTCCTACCCCTTGCCTAACATAGAGGACATACTAAGTCAGTTAGGTGGATGCCAAAACTATTCAAAATTAGATATGAAAAACGGCTTTCTCCAGCTGCCTTTAGCAGAGGAAGACAAACACAAAACGGCATTCATAACACATCATGGTCTATTTGAATATCAAACCTGTCCTATGGGTTTAACAACAGCGCCCTCTAACTTTCAAGCTACCATGGACAAAGTGCTTAAAGGGTTAATAGGACGCTGCTGCTACGTATTTGTAGATGATGTAATTATCTATTCAAAGAATTTTACGGATCATTTGACACACATTGAGCAAGTGTTTGAGTGTTTGCAGCAGGCCAACATGAAACTAAAACCGTCGAAGTGTGAGTTCTTGCAATCAAGATTGCTGTATTTGGGACATGTAATTACCCCTGATGGTACATTCCCTGACCCAGACCGAGTGAAAGTCATAAAAGAAATGATGGCACCTACAACAGTCAGAGGTGTCCGTGCTTTTCTTGGTATGACTGGCTTTTACCGCAAATACATTGACCACTATAGTGAAATAGCTCGACCACTAACCCAACTTACAAGGAAAAATGCTCACTTCACCTGGAGTGAAACAGAGCAAAATGCTTTTGAGCATCTCCGCACAAAACTAACAGAGGCACCCATACTTGCCTACCCTGACCTCAGTTTGCCATATGACCTATTTTGTGACTCAAGCAATTACACCATTGGAGCCTGTCTTACACAGTGTTTTCCAGAAGGTGAACCTGTAATTTATTATGTGTCTCACCAATTAAACCGAGGTCAACAAAAATGGCCCATAATTGAAAAGGAGGCATACGCCATAGTTTATGCGATAGGAAAATTACATCACTACTTGTATGGTGCTAAATTTGTCGTATGGACTGACCATAAACCACTTCGCAGTCTCTTCACTGCTGAAATGAAGAATGTACGTGTGCAATGTTGGGCCATACTTTTGTCACAATATGGCTGTGAAATCAAATTCAAAAAAGGAGTCCACAATGTCAAGGCTGACATGCTCTCGCGTATGAATACAAAAGCTGATGAGAACAAAACTGAGCTTGAAATTGATGTAATTGACTCAGATTATTCCATCACTGTGGTCAATTTGGATATAATTGATTCTGATGAGCCACAAATGAATGAAACACCTCTTGATGAAGAGAAAGGTGATGAAACCGACACTTCCAAACTGCTTGATCAATTGTTAGAATTATCACCTGAAATCAACATTGGAGAATTGCAAAGAAAAGACAAAAGTATTTCTCCAATTATTGAAGCACTTGAGGCAGATAGCGAAAATGCTAAATACTCCAAAGATTATGTGTTGGATAATGCAACATTATATCACATAGCTGACCCAGTCAGGCTTGACCCAGAGCCTCGACTTCAAGTAGTTTTACCATCTACTCTAACGCAAGTAGTCTTACAAACATATCACGACAAACTAGGACACTATGGTATAGACAAAACTTACTCACAGATTAGATCTAGGTATTTTTGGCCATCTATGTTTAGAGACGTAGCCAAACATGTAAGTTCTTGTGTACAATGCAACTCAAGAAATTTGAGGAAAAGAAAAGTGGAGATACAGGATATGCCAATTCCTGAATATCCGTTCCAGATGATTGGAATAGATACATGTGGTCCATACCCTGAGAGTTTCAATGGGAATCGTTACATGATTACCATTGTTGACTGGTTTTCTTCATGGCTAGAATGTTTTCCCACAAAAGATCACTCAGCTGAAACAGTGGCTCGAGTTATTTTAGACGAAATTATTCCTTGCCATGGAGTAATGAGCACTATGACTAGTGACCGTGGTACAGAGTACTTGAATGAAATAGTTGACATGTTGTCAGCTGAGCTAAATATTCTCAAGAAAACTACAAGTGTATTTCATCCAGCATCAAATGGGAAGTGCGAGAGAAGCCATAAAACAATTAATGGCATTATCTCTAAAGCTTTAGACAACCAAGATCAGAGGAAATGGGATGACTTTATACCTGCCGCTCTTTTGGCATACAGAGTCTCTGTCTCTGACAGTAACAAAATGAGCCCGTTTTTCCTGATCTATGGTCGTGATCCATTACTGCCCATGGACACACTTTTGGGTCCTAAATTGCGTTACATGGGTGACGCACATGTACCCACAATGCTGAGTAGATTGCATAAAGCATTTGTCATAGTTAAAGAAAACATGCGTGAAGCTCGACAAAAGAACCAAAGACATTTCAATCAAAGGGCAGAAAAATGTGACTACGAAGGAGGTGATTCTGTGTACTATTTGGATAAAGCCACACCCCCAGGGCACTCCACTAAGCTTACTCTACCCTGGAAACCATACTATAGAATCGTAGAGAAATTAACTCCAGTGTCATTCAAGATAAGACACCAGCCAAGTGGAAAAACTAAAATAGTACATGCAGAACACCTCAGAGCTGCCAATTCTAATGCAGCTTGGGATAAGATTAGGCCAGAGTATAGGGCAATAGGTAAAAAATATAGGCCCATATCCTATGAGTCGACCAGGACTCAGCCGCTTAGACAAAGCAGGCTAGATATGCCACAGGCATTAAGTAATGCCCCGAGACCCACAAACATTATAAGACAGGAACACCAAGAACAGCCAGATCCACTCTCCGGTGGTGCTGGTTCCCGGCCAGATCCAGCCCATCGTTATCACTTAAGGCCATGGCTACCCAGACCTCAAACACAGGTCACGGGCAAGCGCTCAGGTGTAAACCTAGACCCACCAGAAGCCACAGAACCAAAACGCTTCAAATGGCTTGCTAACGTACCCATGGAGATAGGCGCTATTCTTTTGAATAATACAATACACCCAGGGATTACATTCGCGCTAGGTATTTTATTAGGGCTTGTGTACATGTCGCTAATTGCAGTTCTGCTCAATTGGTGATATGTCTCAAGTCATGATCATAATGGACATTGATATGGCCATTTCGCTGTATCAAAGTCACGAATGAGTGCAGTCAATAAGTGGATCTGCTCTCTTATTTAGCATAAGACTTGTTTCTTATGAGGGCCTAAGAGGGGCACATATACATGTTTACATGTATCAGTCATGGCAGATTGGGCAACCAACTGGTTGTCTATATCTGTCCATGAACAAATATTACTGTTTTGCATGCTGATAGGCTTGTAATGACCTTATTGCAAACCGTTATGGAGGCATCCATAGTCTCATGCATAACATAAGGCTGTAGGGCCATTAGCCAGCAAGGTCACGCACACACACACACGTGTTAAATTTGGGCTAAAGTGCTGTAATTAGAATAGGTGCCACAATGACCTTATTGTGCACCGTAATGATGTATCATTGTTCAAATTATCAGTCACATGATTAGCCACAAAAACATTTTGTTTCAAAACATGCAAGTGATTTCTCACTATTGTTTTGTTCATGTGTTAAATGAGCAATATAATTAATGTGTAATTTAATTAAATATATGAGCCAGAATATATACTTAGGAATGCTACTCTTTTATCTTTTACAGAAATTCTATAGTACTACTTGCACTGATGCTTGTTCACACCACATATGGGACTGCTGATGTCCACACGTATTTTACTCCTATCAAGGAAGTATTTGCAACATACTCTACTTGGATGTTGACATTTACTGTCAACTTGGCTCCATGTCAACAACAGATGCGAGCTTTGGAAACAGAACTCACTGCAGTCAGTTCTGCATTTCAAAAACTGCCACTTCAAAAATTGAACAAAATGAGCCAAAGTGCACAGCTACACTTTGCTGTTTTAGCCAACCACACAGCTGAAATAACGGCAGCAGAGTTTGATCAGATATGGCACGAATATTGGCAATTGGAAGACGCTCTTTCCCAATTGTATACATTGTTGACTGGCAGAAACAGATTTAATAGACCAAGACGACCTAAACGTGCTATACTTGGATTTATGGCACCCGTCTTGAAATTCTTGTTTGGAACTTCAAGTGAAGGAGACTTAAATAAACTGCGAAAAAGTTTTCTGAAACTAAAGCAAGGTCAACTGCAAATAGTTGAAGTACTTGAAAATGGTTTAACCCTTCTCAACAAAACACATGCTCGTGTGCAAGAAAATAGACGCAATTTTAACAAGCTTGTGAATGCTACACAAAGACTCCATACTTATGTTTCACAAATCAGATCGAAAGTCTTGACCATGGAACCCCTGCTTATTTTCGCACAGCTCCATGCTAAATTAAATTATTTGTTTCACATTGTATATTCTTCTCTCCGTCAAACACAGTGGGACATTCAGACACTGCAAACTGCTATCCCTGACGCTAATAAGGGTAAATTGCCCATGACTCTTGTCACCCCTGCTAGATTGCAAGATGCGTTACGCAAAATTGTCAAACGCCTTCCAGCTGGATTTACCTTTCCGACCGACCAAATGAAAAATATTCAGTGGTACTATAGACACTTGCACACCATGCTTATTCCTGACAAAAAAGTTTTTCATATAGTTACTGTAATTCCCTTAGCTAGACGCCATGCGCTCTTTACCATCTATGAAGCACTGACATTGCCTATACCGCACCCAAAGCTAAATTTAATGGCTCAATATGAACTTGAAGCCACACATTTGGCACTGACTCAGGACAAAACTGACTTTGTATTGCTAAGTAGATCTGAACTTTCAAAATAGACTCTTGCAGATACATCTTATTGTTCCTTTCAGCAACCTGTCTTAAGTATGACACATAGCCCTACATGTATTTCCGCCTTGTTTTCCCAAGACCACTTTGCTATCAGTCGTAATTGTAAGAGAAAGCTGTCCACACATGGTCGCTTTCCAATGGCCTTTTATTTGCAAAACGGGAGATGGCTAATTGCCTCCAAATCTAAATTCACTCTCCATATAAACTGTCCTACAAACGCTGGTGATCATTTACACCCATATGAAATCATTCAACCTGTTCAAATCATTACACTGAAATCTGGATGTCTTGGTATCTCTAGTCATTTTAAACTATTACCGTATTTCAAACGCCAATCCACATCCTCTGCCCAACCTGTCCTTTCCACTCCTGCTGATGTAACTTCCTTATTATCAAAAGTTTGGAATTTTTCCAGTGTATCTGCAGAAAAATTGAGTTCTCAACTTGATGTGACTTCACTCTTACTGGAGCAAGTTAATCCCTTACCTGTAGCCAAATTACAGCAAGTTCTGGACCATGCTAAGTCTAAATTACAAGCACCCTCTTCGTTTGATGTGAAAACAAATCCCATCATGATTGCTGCAATTGTATTTCTGGTTGTCGGCGTGATAATTGGCATTGTTTTAGTATTTTTATATTATCGGTACTCTAAAGTTTTGCCATGGAAATGTGTAAAAATTGTAAGTAATGTGCACAGTGATAACATGAATGGTCCCTTTAGCGGTGATTGTGAGTTACTTCCAGCCATTCCATTGCTGTCTGATGTCAACCGACCTGTCACTCGTGCCGCCCACCCAGGGGAACCTATGCATCAATCAACCATGACGCCAGCAACTGTGTCGCCAGACCCTGCCCAGCAGTCTGACCAGCAACATGTTTCACCAGAAGTCTCACATATGGATGACCGTTCAGCTACACCTAATTAACTCAGTCAATGACTCCTGACGTTGTCTGCCATTCAGTTATACGTTGTGTCGACCAGAACACTATATATATATCACTATGTCACTTTCACTGATCCGCTCTTTTCTACCTACTGGACATTTATTGCACATTTACAAGAAACTATTGGTTTTGCTACCCTGTGCTACAGAACTGTGTCTCTATCGGATGCTTCCGGGACACTGTATGGTGGCCACGCTGGTCACTTTCCATTGTCGCGGAACAATGTCAACAAACATCACTATGACTGTACATGGACCATTGGGCCAGGCCAACCAGAACCTGGATCCCATACATTCACATGTCTGGATGGTAATTTACTTCAGTTGTAGACACAGTAGTACTTCACACTACAGGGATAACTGTCATTATGCAGGTCTCGTGTCAGCGACCAGCTGATGGACCTCTCCAAGTGTATTGGTCCTTTGGTGGATTTTCCTACCTGGCTATGGATGTACCAACTTCCATCATTGTATCCATGTGTGCCTTCCTGTGGTCCCTATGGACACTCGATACTGAACCACTTGATGCATTCCAGTGGCTTATAATTGACGATTCTGTGCTCATTAGCAGTAGCTTATACACTCTTTTATCTAGTAATTTTCTTAATTATGCATTCGCATAATGAGACGCACGAAACGCATAATAAGATGGCAAATTTTTTTGCAATTTTGACAAATTTTGATAAGTAAAATGCCTTAAAAAGGAGCACATGCAGCGAGAAGACGGCAACAACAAAAAAGTTCATAACCACCTGGACTGATCATTTTATTCGTTTACGCTGGCTCAGCATTTAATGGACATTATCCTATTTTAAGTACGTGATTATTAACAATGGACGCTGATAAACTATAAGATTTTACAGATGCACTTAATGAATGGACATTTAATGGCGGCCCATTATTGGTCCTAATGTGCCTTTCTGGGCGATGGGCATCTGTAATCTATCGAGTAATTTTCTTTCTTAATTGTTCTGATTTTTAAGGTTTGTTTTAATAAGAATCATCTGGCGAGATCACTAAATTTATGTTAAAGAAATGTTGTAAGCTGTCCACCTGAAAAACTTCACCCTTACATACCTCCCCTCTGTAATTGTAGAACATCTCCTGATATACGCAACAAATTATTCCTAATGTGTTTCTTCCATATTTGGTAATCTTCCCTAACTCCAAAACCTTCTTGAAAAGCATTCCATCTTTAACTGCACCCTACGTCAGACATTCCTCTCTACGTCATCTGTATCTTTTGGTTTTTATTTTGGCCCGCACCTTGATCTCGTCAGAGTGGATTGACCTGTTTGTATGTATGCTATCGAACCTGTGAACCTGTGACAACAATATATACCAACTTCAAACACCAGAAGTGTTGAACTTTTATTTTTACACAACGAGAAGTACAAAAAACCACAATACGTCATATGCACGGTCTAAACCAGAGCCTTACAAATGGTTACAAAGTACAGTTTTATGTATTATGTAATCAAGTGCAATTTTGATCTGGAGGCTCAATCTCTTGGCCATTGATGACCAAGCTATACCCTGCCATTACAAAATCACCTTTTCAGCTTTACAGGCATGGTTACCTCACAAAAATACATCAAGGTCACTGATATCACATAACATTCTAGCATTGGACATGGTCTATATACCCTATCAATTTGGCACGTCTAATCTAATTACTCTTCCAAATATGGGATTTTATATCTTAAAAAACATTTTAGTTCATAATTTCTGTCAAATTATAGGTGGTGCCACTAGTATCTCTAGTAACTTAGACTTTGACCTTCCCTACAATCCTACTACATTTGTTAAAGATCCACCAAAAATTAAAGACGCTAGAGTGTTCGTAAGATTGTCACATTTTGACCCCTGTATTACATAATATTGTAGGAGGCGCCACAAATATCCACAGGAACCTAGATTTTCATATACCCTTTGAGTCCCAAAAGTTATATTGGGCTAACATCAAAACTTTTAAAGTTATTGCGCTCACAAACCAAAAGTTTACGGACGTCTCCTTTGAAACTTAAAAGCTTCATACACCAGGGCCAGAATTTCGCAAAATTTTGTGAAAATCTATTTGGATTTTTGTCAATTATTTTCTTTTTAAAGAAGACAAGTTTAGGAGAATCTTTACAAGAATGGATTCTCGGATTCTCGCCAAAATTCTGGCCCTGTAAACTATTCCACCTTACCGACAATGGTATAAACAGGTAAATAGTAATACAATTTTGAGCACTATAAAGTTGACTAGAGGTGTTATGAGGTAAAGTGTACTAGGGAATTAGCTGGAAGCCACCTCTTCCACTATACTGGATGAAGATTGAAAAGAAAGAATTCTTGCAAAAAGTGAGTATGATCATGGTTTTCAGACTTAAGACAGACTAGAAAAATTTTCTCTAGGTGGGTTTAGTATACTTTACCCCGGGTACTTTCCCTGTTACCACTATAAACACTTTGAGGACTACACTTTGTCATTTCAAGCTCCATCTTGACACAATTTGACTAATGTTCTTGAGTTTTTGTTGCATTTATTAGGTATTTGTTCATATCTCTGGAAACATTTCAACAGAGTTTTGTGTAGTTGTTGTTTTTTATACCCTTTGTGTTGTAGTTTTTGCAACAAAGTTCTGACTGTGTTGAAAAAATCACTAAAAAGTGTGGTGTTTCTAGCAATATGTATCACTTGTCCGATACAAAATCCATATGCTTGTTTCTCTGGAATGTTTCCTGTCAGATCAGGGTGGGATATGATATCAAATTTGAACTGGTCTCTCTTGTCAAATATTTTGTTACATACTGGTTGTTCTTTATTTCTATATCCTGATCAAGGAACGTAGTTTTTGTATCACTTTCATTTTCCAAATTTAATATTAGTTTTTTGGGATATATGTTTTTCCAATTTCCCTTTATTTCATCTCCATTGTTTAAAGCACACAGATTATCTATAAATCTTCTGGTGTGAGAATATGATCTTGCAGCTGTAAAGTTTGTTTTTGCCAATTCCTCCATCCATTTTGATTCATAATATTGTAAATAAAGGTTGGCAATATATGGGGCTGGATCTGTTCCCATTGGTATGCCTACTATTTCTTGATAGACTCTGGTACCAAAGCAAAAGTAGGCATTGTTCATAATGTATTCTATCATTTGAGCACACTCTTGCTTTGTGTAAGATATTCCTATAAGTTGAAGATAAAAGTTGACGATTGACCCAATGCATAGTTGGTGTAAGTTTCAAAGCTCCATTGTCATTTATGATCATACTACTGAATTTGATGTGTTTTGAAAACCACCAGTAGTGCCACCACGATGCTACACATCAAAAACTTTTTTTCCATATAATATTCCTGTGATGGTAAAATGCATATATATGTTCACATGTAAAGATAGAATGACCATCAAAAGAATATCCTCTCCTGAAATCTGTTCCCTCACTGACCTTGAGAAAGTAGGTCAAGGTCACCCATATTATGTAATACATGTATTGTACTTTCAAACAAATGATACACATATACTGTGACATTTGATAAAATCAACCTGATTATTTCTCATCATAATGAATTTCATAGGTCTGAACACATATTGGCTCATATTTTCCACTCACCTGTAGGTGGCCCCTCCAGTACTATTCTGATGTCACATATTAGCCTCCCAAACATTTCCACCAAATTTCATAAAGATCCATCACAAATCAAGGACTGTTTTCCTTTTTTTTCACTTTTTGGCCGTGTATTATATAATCCTGTAGGGGGTGCCACCAATAATGAAAGGAACCTAGATTTTCATTCATAGAATATGTCAAAAAGGTTTCAAGAAACAAACTTTAAAACTGTTGATGCTATCGTGTTGACAAGCAAATTGTTTATGGCCAGCCACACATGGGTGATCACATAAGCTCTGTCACCTATGGTCAGCAGAGCTAACAAAATCACAGACTACAGTTTTGAACAATGACAAGTCAAGCCTGAAAATCTTTGCAGGATTTTTTTCTCCTTTTGCACACATACTAGTTTAATACAACAATATGAAATTAAGACATTTCACCTCAAAAAAAGCTTCAAGAAAAGCTTGGCATATCATAATGATGCAATAAAATGTATGTATGCATCTGGACTTATGTGCACTTTTTATATTTTTAAAAAATTTTTTTAAAGAAAATAGTGCAACAGGGCAACTCCTTCCTTATAAAATACAGTTTTAACCTTACTATTCAACCTCTCAGGATAAAAAGGCAAAACCCCACACATGTAAAGGGAAACATTTTTGTATAATCCCTAAAAAGTTCACCTACCGTGTATTTCACATCCACATTTAACTTGTATGGACAGAGGGGGCATAATTCATTAGGGTTATCAATGCATAGCACTCTGTCCTTATATTTGGATTCTTTTGGTATTCCTTCCACCTAAAAAGGAAAAAAAAAGCCCACCTATAGTAGACATACATGTACCTATTCTCAATATGTTCCTATTGTCCATAAGGTGGGCAAAAGCACTGTTATTAGTTTGCTAATCTATCTTTACATGTGAGGAGTTGCTGGTCTCTGAACAGTGAAATTTGGTGCAACTGATGTCATAGTCTGTTCCCCGGCATCTCAGTTACGAGCGTAAACCATACTAAATGCATATTTGGGTTCCTTACATTTACATATATAATCAAACAAACAGCACACTTTTCAGAGAAAGCACACATTTCATATTTTAATAATCGCAGAGACCCTAGCTTTTTATATTTTTCATAAACTGATTTCAGGTTTACCTACACACAAAATTGTCTGCCCCGCTGACCCACTCCGAACTTTATCATGAGGAGTTTTCAGTTGCTATATTCATATCAAGAATAGGACAATTGTTTTACAAGCTCGTCACTAGAGTAGATGAGTTTAGGACACCAGTTGGCAGCAATTGACGGTGTTCATTTGCATAAATTTGGCTCTTTGCCAATCCAAAACTTAAAAGGTATTGGTTGTTATAAATGCAAATAAGTAAAACTATGTAAATGATCACCCTCAAGTGCTGCCCTCTGGGGTCCTAAAAGGGTCTACTGAAGTGACATGTATTGCAGACTACCCACATTCATCAAGAAAAGACAACTTTGTTTATGTTTTACAATGGATGTGCTGCTTAGAACTTGAAGTCTCTGATTTATAACAATAATTTACCAATCTATGGTCAGTGATGTATTGTGCTGCATTTAACAAACACGCACAATCTTAGCCTATCAAGAACTGGTACATTGTGTATACGTATAGTACATGAAAAACTGACACCAGCTACTGACCATTTACATTTGACAAATTTTAAATCTTGAAGGATTCCATTCCTTTTAAATTGTATAAGATGACAAACACACTATGATGTTCTCAAGAGTTTTCCAGCTTGCTCTGCCAGAGAAACCAGTTGAAAAAAAAATCCATTTGTGCCACAGGCACTGATTGGCCATTTTGCTGATTCACTGAAAAAGACACGTTTGAAATTGATATTTGTACCATCAGCTGCTGACAGTCATTCATCAAAGGCTTGTTCAAATGAGATCTAGTAAAAATTAATTTCTATCTTTTCCTTAGATTGGCCAAAATAATTTCAGACTTCTTGAGTTTTGATCAAACTTTTATTAAAACTTCAGTATGTAGCACCAGCCTACTGACTGAAAAAATAACTTAGGTTTGGCTAATATTTTTCAGTTGCTTGAGCCAAAATCTCTACACTGATTAATTCCTAATGCTAACAAGTACCTGTACCTGTAAAGAATTCTTTCAAAACAATAGAAGATTATACTGTAATTCATATACACTTCCAACAAGATTGATAAAATGTTTTCAAACTTAAAAAAAGTTATGCCCAAGTTGTAAGCACATGCAGGTCTAGTCAAACTTTGCCAATTTTCTCCATAAAAAAAAAAAAACATATTGGCATAGATCTAGGAACACAGAACAGTACTGTTATCTGCTGCCAAGAAGCCTATGTGCACAGCTTTCTTGCTGTAAATTATCTAGGCACAAAACTGCCATAGAACAATTTGATACTACATCAACAGCCATATAGAAGTAAATACTTCCACTTTTTATGTCACATTGGTGAGACATAGAATCTAAATTTCTTAGAATCCATAAAAAGATTAGCATCCACAAGTTTTCGACATGTTGCATAAGAGGCCCAGAAAAATTTGTAGGCCTAGCCATCTATACTTACAATCGTAGTTTCCCCCTCCACTGTTTCATGAACTGAAATTAAAACAAAAAATCAGGTCATAAAAATGACGACCAAAGTTACTTCAGGTGATCTGTTGTAGTTCAAACAATAGGACATTCTTCAGAATACAGCACCAGTGTTCTACAAGAAAAGTATGGCATGTATTATTTGAAACTTTTGCAGAGGAACTAAGAACTATCACAAGTTGCCATATCAGTTGTTAAATTTAGTATCTGTGTGCTTAAGATTAGTTATTTTCCACTTTAGTATAGTACCCATAGCTTCCGTAGTGGTCTTCATGCACCATATTGGTAGACCTAGTACTTAGTAGTATTTCTGGTTCTCACTAATGGCGCTTCTTGTTATCAAGGGAAGGGTTCCATCATGTGTGGGTTCAAGTCCCATACAGGGTAGCCCAAAGGTTGGTGTGTGTCACACAAGAAACAAGGGGGGTGGGGGGAGGGGGGACCCCACCAAAGAAAAGCGCTATTTTGGCAAAAAAAGCAAATCCAAAGAAACTCCAAAACCTGTCTGGTGATGCATCCTGAAGAAACTCCAAATAATCTTTTATCTTGTACATGCTGTAGGGTGTGCATCCTGTTGTCTAACTCTTGCCAATATTGCCAACTATATTACCTGATTACCAATCAATCTTGTCTGTGACAATTATTAACTTCTGAACCTGGTTCCTGGACTTGTTCAACTCTATAACATTAACACAGAGATGTCACTGAGTTTGAAATAAATTACCTGAAATGTGAAAAAAAAACCCTGAAAACTATATCATGTATATATCCCCTTGCTTTCTCAATAGATTTGAAATGTTTTGACAAAATGGAAATGATTTTGGTGACTTAAATTTATAGAAAAATACCTCAATTCAGGCAAAATCCTGAAAAGTGGTATCACTCTAAATAACATAACATTGTAAGATCAGGATTCATGTTTTTTTTCCTGGTTTAATCCTCAGCCTCTGGGTAAGTTCCCTTTATATTTTAATTGCCACTTGTTGTGACTTATTTGTTCATCAAACTCAGATTCTATTTATAACATATGGCAAAATTTTTAGTTGCCCCCAGGGCAACAGCTTTGCTTCTTATCTTGATTGGCTTTTTACTTGTCCCAGGCAAGCAGACATGCCCATGTCCGCTTGCATGGGCCATGCCTGCGTATAGAGCCATGCCCAGTTGTCGGAAATCGTCAATCGTTTTGCCATTCATTGACAAGATGTGTAAAAATAATTATCAATTTATTTGGCACCATGAGACTGATGTGGGATTGAAGACAAGTTGACCATTTTCTGAAATGTGCATATTTTCAGACACGTCAGCTTTTAGATAGAAAATATACATTATGGTCGACAAGTGTTATTCAACACCCATGTGACACAGTTTGCAAAGTAAAGTTTTAAATCTAGTAAGTGTATTAAAATATAGAGGTTCTACACTCAAGGACTGGAGTTTAATTTCCAGCTAGAAGGTGAACAAAAATAACATGGAGCCAAATACCTTCCAATGTCCGACATTTGGGCACACCTAACTTTCTGCCATGGCAGGATTTTCTATCATCTCTTGTGTGCACGTTCGTAATCCAAAGAGTGTGATTTCACAAGGAACATGTGCCAACAATCCAGTGTTTGTTTTTTTTCAGCAGCACTGCCAAACAACATCAGTAAATGTTACTTAATTTTCAGTCTGGCAATGAACGCAACCTTGCGCTTAGCTGTCCGACAATTGGGCACCCCAGTATATTTAAGTTACAAACAAGATGCCCATTAGCCTAATGCTCTGCTGGCATCGTGGCTATATTGCACCCACAGGGAGACTGAAAATGTGTTTGGCCTTCACTCTGGCAACCCTGGCTTTCCGAATCTGTCACCGTCTGTTGAAAAGTGCCTAATAAAGTTCAAATATCCCATGTAATGTGGCATACCATACGTCTCTGTGTTCCTTGTTGCTTATTATCTTAGATACTCGTAGCTTTCAGCTTCCTACCTCCTGTTTTACACACGTAACTGCATTCCGAAAACAAAAAATATGACTTGTGTCAACCACCTCTACCCCTGGCACTTCCGATTACAGTCATGTATTGGGCGAAATGTGAAACCCGCTGCAACGAGATCCACGCCGTCTTACCAAGAATATCAGCCATGTGACGCTGACAGCGAAGGTTCCCTTCAACATTTTCAGTTGATTATGTATCTGATTGCAGCGGGTTTCACATTTCCCCCAATACATGACTGTAATCAGAAGCGCCAGGGGTGGAGGTGGTTGACACAAACCATACTTTTTGTTTTCGGAATGCAGTTATGTGTGTAAAACAGGAGGTAGGAAGCTGAAAGCTACGAGTATCTAAGAGAATAAGTAACAAGGAACACAGAGACGTATGGTATGCCACATTACATGGGATATTTGAACTTTATTAGGCAGGTTTCAACAGACGGGTACAGATTCGGAAAGCCAGGGTCGCAATAGTTGTGTCCCTTGTCATTTATCCATAGGGGCCAGAGTGAAGGCCAAACACATTTTCAGTCTATATATATCCTATAAATTTGGCAAGTCTAATCCAATTACTTTCCCTAATATGGAATTTATTCTTTATTATGTGGGTTGTCTTTGCTGAATATTTAGCTTAGAGAAGGAGCCGCTAATCAGAGAGACATGTACAGGTAAAAGGCTCCGAAACATGTGGAGTAGTTACCCGCTGAAGACCCTTTAATTTATTTGGGCTGATACAGCCTATGTCACAATTTTACAGAGGAACGTGTGCAATATGGACAATAGTAATTTCATATGTATATAGATTAGACTGGGACAGGTTAGCTTATGGAGAGTAAAGAGTTTGGACTGTGGAATAGGGTAATGACTACTAGGAAGTGGTTGTGGGCAAAAAGACACAAATACAAATCTTTAAACACATTTTGGCTCATAATTTGTCAAATTATAGGTGGCACCACTAGTATCATTAGCAACTTAGACTTTGACCTCCTGCACAATCCCACCACATTTAGTGAAGATCCGCCAAAAATTAAAGATGCTAGACTCTAGAGTGTTCACATCATTTTCACATTTTGACCCCTATATTGCAGCATTATAATGTAGGTGCCGCCACCAATATCGAACTCAGCCTACATTTTCATACACCCTGTAAGTCCTGAAAGTTATATTGGGCTTATTATTAGGCTAACTTGAAAACTGTGGATGGTATCGCGCTTATGAGCAAAAGTTTACAGACGGACGTCTCTAGTATGATACACTTATTTAGAAAAACATGACCCATATTCATAAATATCAACCCAACAATGACTGCAAAGCGATGGACGTTCAGACATGAGGGGTTGCATAAGCTCTGCGACCTTTGGTCAGCAGAGCTAAAAATTGCTGCCGTCATCCACGATCCATCTTCTAAATTGCTGATCTGGACTCAAATCAATTGCGCTCAAAATACTGAGCCTGAGGTACTATGACATCCATATCTCACCAGCTCACAGCTACCCTCGATAGAGCATGGAGCTACCATCGGTAGCTCCATGGATAGAGTTAGCCCCAAGGGGGTAAGCTTGCGATTAGCCGCAAGCTTAAAGAGCGTGGGGAGGTCCCTTGGGGCTAGGATAGAGTGAGTGGAGAAGACAGACAATGACTTCTAAACTCAGCCCTCTGGCCAGCGGACTACAGCATGGATGTGAGCGATAATGCATGCAAACAAAGTACACTTACTTTCCTTGAGGCGTTTTACCGACGAACATGAGAAATTCTTCGCATTTACTACACCTGTGACCGTTTTATGTTGCACTGGTATATGCTGAAAACTTTTCAATTGAAAGTTACCGCAAAGTCGCACTATATTGCTCAAAAGTCGGTGCCCCATGTTTGTCACTATACATATGGCAAAAGTAACAATCTTGTACAGTTGACCACATACACATCATATAGCCTCGAACAGAAATGTGCACATAACAGGAACTGAACAAGATTGAATGGAACGTAATAATAATAATAATAATAATAATAATAATAATAATAATAATAATAATAATAATTGAATGGAACGTAATAATAATAATAATAATAATAATAATAATAATAATAATAATAATAATAATAATAATAATAATAATAATAACAATAACAATAATAATAATAATGTGGCTCTCCGCTTGTTGCCGCGGTTCTGTGTCACTATGTGACACAGGTGGCCTAGGCCAGGGTAAAAACAAAAACAAAAAAAATCCATCCCTTACACACCCTATCCCCGCCTCTAAGGCTCAGGCTTTTACCATGGGAGCCTCAATGGGAGCCCTTATAAGGGCTACCACCATTCCCATTCCCTCCTTTCCCTGCACTCTGGGACTCTAATTTAACCTGTTGTCCTCCAACTCTATTATTTCATTCCTTTTCTCCCAGCATCCTACCAGGTAGTCCTGTACATTTTTATTACCTTTCCTGCCTCCCAGAAAGCCACCCTTCATATCTAAAATCCATGCTATACGTTCCTTTTCCTCTAAACACTGAACCTCTTCTAAACCCTTGTAATTGTTATCTTCCCTGTGCAACTTTCTGAAGAAAAAAAACACACAAAAAACCAAAACAAAAAAACAAACAAAAACAAACAAACAAACAAAAACACAAAAAACAAAAACAAAAACAAAAGCAAAAACAAAAACAAAAACAAAAACAAAAACAAAACAAAACAAAACAAAACCAAAAACAAAAAACCAAAAAAAGAAAAAAAAAAAAAAGAAAAAACAAAACAAAAAAGAAAGAAAAACAAAAAAGAAAAGAAAAAACAAACAAACAAACAAACAAACCCGTCACTGCAACGGGCTCCTCTCCTGTTCAGGGCGAGAGGCGACTATATCAGATGCAACTTTTACAAATTCTTTGATGTGTGACGTATGTAAAGTAAGAGTGCATGAGGCTCATTTTTCTGCAGCCCTCGGTCTCTGACCAGAAACGTAAACCTAAACGGTTATTTTGTGAACTGAGGCAACTATTTAAATGAAGAAAAATAAGATTTGTGTAATAACAAATCTGTTTGTGGGCCTTGAAATAAAAGCAAATGTTACCCGCTGCCCCTTTTTTAAAATAAGAACAGGAAGTAATTACTTAATCTTAAATGTATTTGGACTATTCTTATTGACTGCGGCCCTGTGCCTCCTCCTCATCCTGCAGCAGGAAACTTGAGATGATGGAGGGCAGATTCATGGACATGGATGGGGGTAAAACTATTTCCTGCACTGCGCACAATTTTTAGTTAGCATACTTGATTGCTTAATGCTGACAAGCCCCTTTATTTTACGTAATTATGTCTGTGTGTGAACACAGACATATTGTTTTACCCAATATTCTTCCTTTCTTTCTTTCTTTCTTTCTTTCTTTCTTTCTTTCTTTCTTTCTTTCTTTCTTTCTTTCTTTCTTTCTTTCTTTCTTTCTTTCTTTCTTTCCGCCAGATTTTTGTGTGGTCTTAAACTCAGACACCGTGCAAGCTAAAAACTTCAAACTTGGCATGGCTATAGCACCTGCAGTGAAGTTTTACATATCGTTCTGAATAGTCAAGATTTTGAAAATTATGCAAATTAGGACAATTAAAAAAATTCAATTGCTTCTGGCTTCCAAAGTATTCATCCGATTTTGATGATGTTGGACCCAAATTGTAGATATTGTAACACTGCAAATTTTTGTAATTTACATGTGACCTCTAAAGGTCAAAGGTCAAGGTCTTTTGTACGTTTGAAATATTCATCCAGCCATAACTCAGTCAATTTCCATCCAATTTTGATCATGTTGGACACAAAGTGTAGCTAACTGCAATTTTTGTAAGTTATATGTGACCTCTAGAGGTCAAAGGTCAAGGTCATTTTGCCTTTTAAAATATTCATGTAGCTATAACTCGGTCAATTATCATCCAATTTTGATCACGTTGGACACAAATTGTAGCTACTGTAACACTGCACATTTTTACAATTTACTTATGACCTCTAGAGGTCAAAGATCAAGGTCATTTGGACCTTTGAAATATTCATCTAGCCATAACTCGGTCACTTTTAATCCAATTTCGATCATGTTGGGCTCAAATTATAGATATTGTAATATTGCACATTTTTGTAATTAACATGTCACCTCTAAAGGTCAAAGGTGAAGGTGATTTGGACCTTTGAAAAATTCATCCAGCCATAACTCGGTCAATTTCGTCCAATTTTAATCATGTTGAGCTCAAATTGTATATATTGTAACACTGCACATTTTTGTAATGTATATGTGACCTCCAGAGGTCAAAGGTCAAGGTCATTTTGTCGTTCGAAATTTTCATCTAGCCATAACTCTGCCAATTATCATTCAATTTGGATCATGTTGGACACAAATTGTAGCTACATATGGGCACTTGTCTATGTGGGCAGGCTGGATGTTGCTGTTGTAATTGTGCACATTTTTCACACACACAGACAGATTGGCTTTCAAGCAAATCTTTCTTTTCTAGTTTATACATGCCTTTATTAAGTCTGTGTGTGAACACAGACTTCTTGTTTTTCCACAAATACTTCATTTCTTCATCTATTTATTAAATCTGTGTGTGGACACAGACTTCTTGTTTTTCCTCAAATACATTTATTTATTAATTAATCAATTCATTCATTTATTTATTTATTTATTTATTTATTTATTTATTTATTTATTTATTTATTTATTTATTTATTTATTTATTTATTTATTTTAAGTCTGTATGTGAACACAGACTTCGTGTTTTTCATCAAATGCCTTAATATTTCATTTATATTTTCCGTGTGAATTTGTAGTCAGTTTTATAATTGTTACTATTGTTCCCAAAACGACCAAACTCGACATGGTGATAGCCCTAGTAGTGAAATGTGCACATTGTTTGGAACAGTCATGGTATTAGAAAATATGCAAATTAGGGGCAATTAAAATTTTCAAAGCTCCATATCTTCATACCTATTACAGATAGACACAACATTCAAAGTATTACATGTACATACAGGTTTGTGGCACCTGCCAATCTAATGGACAGTAAACAAAAACCGTAACATTTTAAATAATGCTAATTAGGACTAATTCAGTCATTTAAAAGTGGAATACTTCCAAAACTATTTAAAAAAGAGGTGCCAATCCAACTGTAATTTATAGGTTTGTGGCATAGCCGCATCTAATGAATCGTGAACCAAAGTTGTAGCATTTTGATTTATGCAAATTAGGTGAATACACAAATTGAATTCTTGAATAACTTGCAAACTATTGTAGATAAAGGTGCCATTCCAACCTCAATTGGTAGGTTCGTGACATAGCCCCATCCAATGAAACATGAACCAAAGTTATAGCATTTTTATTCATGAAAATTAGGTGAACACACAAAATTTAAATTTTGAATAAATTCAAATTTATTTTAGACAGAGGTGTCATTCAAACTTCAATTAATGGATTTGTGGCCGGGATAGCTGCATCCAATGAATTATGGATCAAAGTTGTGGCAGTTTAATTATCGCAAATTAGGCAACCACACAAAATTTAAATCTTGAGTAGCTTAAAAAATATAATAGATTTAGGTGCCTTCTCAACTTTAATTCATATATGGTTTTGACACAGCCGTTTCAAAAATTATTGTTGCAGAAGTTAAATAAATACTCAATAGGCAATCTTTAAAAGTTTTATAGGCACACAGACTGATTTGCTAACAAGCAAATCAAATTTTTGTAGTTGTCTACTTTTTAAAAAAAAATTCACGTACTATGTATTCAGGCAAAATTATTACCCGTACTCACAAAGGCTGTAGCACTGTATTGTACAACCAGGACTCCTACCGCTTTTCACTCATGTATAGCAGGCAAATCAACATAGACTGGCAAAGAACGGCATTAAATATTGATTAATTATGAAAATGTCCTGCTGAGTGCACTAGAAAACAATACTTTTGATTGAAATTTGATTGGCCCCCTGTATCTATAATAAATTTAAAGTTGCCAAGTATGGTTTATCAGCTCAATAAAAACTTTACAATTTCCGTTTGTTTGTTTGTTTGTTTTTTTAGTTCATTGCGTCTACTGAACGAGCCTATATGGGAATTTAAGTTGGATGGATGCCTCTATGTAACATATTTTCGAAGGAATTTAACATTTAAATTCACCATGTGTGCCTCATTTGCATTTGGTGTAGCTTATAGTTTTGCAGAAGAGGCAAATTCGGTGCATGTCTGTCATGAAATTTGAACATATAGGCCTAAATCATAAAGCAACTGAGCGAAATATTTGTGCGAAATCGAAAAATTGGTTATGTTTTCACAATGAATATACGTAAATTGAAATTTGCAACACAAACGGAAGATCTAATATTCAACTTCATTTATTTATTTCAATGTGTCTCATTCCATGCAGCAGAATAAATGTTTTGCGACATGTTAACCTTCGTCTTGGAAACTTTGACGCTCATCTCATTGTACAGATTTAAGTAAATACAATTAGACAACTCGCTTGTACAGTGACAAAAAGCAAACACTTTTTCGGGGTAAATTATACACCAAAATGTCAGGACACAAGGAGCTCATGCTATATCATCAATTATCACATGCAAGGCCGTGTTCACAAGATTGGCCCACCGGAGCAAGCTGTGTAGGCCTACCATTCAGCCCTGAGTGTTACAGTTTGCTTTGGTGATCAAATTTTGCGTGCCACTGCCGTGCATGCCATGACGATGTTACCTCATATTAATGTATCATGAAGCATCAATTCTTTTAGATATGTTTGAACTTAAAAGGATATTGAGCTATGTGTGACTTGTTCCCTTGCTTTGGTTATTTCTACACTGGTGATAATAATGTTCAGGCACGGCTTGTTACGTTTGTGGAAGGAAAGGAAAACGAATAGTTTCTCCATTCATCTATTGTAAATACACTTTTCTTTCTTTCTTTTTCTTTCTTTCTTTCTTTCTTTCTTTCTTTCTTTCTTTCTTTCTTTCTTTCTTTCTGGTCAAAAATTACACAGAAAATCAAAGAAAACCCATGTTCTCTAAAACTAGTACAATTCACGTAAAACAGATTTGAGTAACTGCATTACGTAAAACAAATTTGCGTAGCTCTACATTAATATCCAAAAAAAATCAGATAGACAAAGAAAGTATACTGCAACCCCATTCTAACAGGTACAAGGTGACATAAAAATACTGAGAAATCTATAAAGGAAGTAAGAAGCAAATCTAAGAAGTAAAGTTTTCCAGACTTTTTGAAACTAGATGACAGGTTAATTAATGGTAAACAAACTATTGATTTTATTTGATTTTATTTTCATATTTGCTGCTTTCACTACAGTAACAATGTCAACATATTTACATGTTTATACAATGTATGGCTTACTGAAAATTTTTAATTTTAATGATTTTTAAAAATTATTATCAGGACATGCCAGCAGCACCATATAGTGACCAACCATAGTGCCGATCAAGTGTAGGTACAGTCCCACCAAGTTTGAATGGAATCCAATGTGGTTTGGGAGAAAACATCAAATAGAGAAAACACACAGAAAATCATGACCAAAATAAACAAAAGAAAAAATACAAAAAAAGACAAAAAACAAAAACAAAAAAACAAAGCAAAAAAACCCAAACGAACAAAAAACAAAATAAAAAAAAAAACACATACAAAAAGCAAAAAAAAAAAAAAACAAACAAAACAAACAAAACAAACAAAAACAAAAACAAAAAAAACAAAACAAAACACAAAAACACACACTCCCTCCCCCCAAAAAAAATAAAATGCAAGAAATAAACAGCACCACAACCTAGTAAATAAAAATAAATTCTAGGTGTCTTCACAAGTGTGTCTCAGCAGTTTCGAAGCAATTGGTGAAGTGGTTTCAGGAAAGAATTTTAAGATTGTGCCAAATACACACACACACACACACACACACACACACACACACACACACACACACACATATACATACAGACATACATACATATACAAATCTAAGAATTGCTGGAGCATGTGCATTTGAACAACCTCAGCAGGGCATTTGAAGTGAGTCAGGATGAGGTTTTGAAGAAATGTAATGTTGTGGACTTATTTTGTAAATAGTAGGAATGTATTCCTATTTAAGCACCTGACTTGGGGTGGGGGTGGGGGTGGGGAGAAGCAACCCCCTCCCTAAACATTGTTTAAAAAATCAGGGATCTAGAGCATATATATATATATATATATAAAACATATAGCATATAATAGTTAGCCAGATTATGAACCATTTAGAATATAACAATATACTCTTTGAATGGCAATACGGTTTTCGCGAGAAAAGATCTTGCGAAACCCAGCTACTTACATTTATCCATGAAATCACACGTAATATGAACGACCAGGAACAAACGGATGTCATTATTATGGATTTGAAAAAGCTTTCGACAAAGTTTCTCACCGCCACTTACTAGAAAAAAATAAATATTACGGCATCTCTGACAAAATCACATCCTGGATTAAAGACTTCCTACACAATAGATCACAATCAGTCCTAGTAAATGGCGAATCCTCTTCCCATCTTCCCGTAGAATCAGGTGTCCCCCAAGGTACAGTTCTCAGCCCTATCCTCTTTCTTATATATATAAACGACCTTCCTAACAACATAAAGTCTTCAGTCAGATTATTTGCCGACGACTGTCTCCTGTACAGGAAAATATCCTGTCAGGAAGACACAAACATTCTACAGCAGGACCTAAACAGACTATCTACTTGGGAAACAACTTGGTTGGTGAAATTCCACCCCGCCAAATGTAACATCCTTAGAGTAACTAGAAAACATAAACCCTTCCTCCATAATTACACCCCACATAACCACACCCTGGAATCTGTTGACAGTGCAAAATACCTCGGAGTTACCATCACCTCAAAACTATCTTGGACCCCCCACATAGACAACATCACTTCTAAGTCATACAAAACCCTTGGCCTCCTACGAAGAAACCAAAAAAAAAACCCAGTTGAAGCCAAATCCTTAGCCTATAAATCCCTAATCAGACCCAACCTATAATACTGCGCTAGCGTCTGGGACCCACACACTCAAAAAGACACACAAAACAGAAATGGTACAGAGGAGGGCAGCACGGTTTGTAGACTTGCACAAGTCCCTGGTGCATGTCCCTATTTTCCCATCCCGCGGTCCCACCCAGAAGTGCGATACATTTTCCCCTCCACAAAGTTAACTGAATAATATTATGCCAACTACACGGTGTTATTAAGTAGGTCCTACTATTATTATTATATTTTTTTTTAACTGTCGACACTGCCGCCGTGTCGGTTTCAACAGTAGCAGCTATTGAGTCCTGGTCAGTTCTAATCCCATTATCATCGCGAGTGGAAAGTGGCCTTCGATGAATGCATGGCTAGTCACTGGCCACTCAAGCGAGACAAAGCTGACCGTCTCCCTCCGGCTGCCGACACCAGGACGCCCTCCGCCTGACTCGGGCAGTGCAATTAATACTTCATTACACAGTAGCTCAATTAACAGCTTCTGAAGAGGGGTGCGTTATGACCGCTCGCATGTCTGTGTGATAAGAAACACAGTGCAGACCGCCCGGCGCTAATCATCTGGAGTCCGTGTTATCTGGTTATAGACACGTTCCACGCCAATTAGCCAGGTTTGAGGGCCTACCTGTATGGTAACCGAATAACGCTTCGACGTGTGTTTACTTGAAAAATTTATTTTTGCAATTAATTTTATTTTGAATAAAATACGGGAGACAGTCCAGTGAGACTTGAGCAAGTCTACACGGTTTGCAACAAATAGATATCATAACACAAGCAGTGTTGGCAACATGTTGTCCCTCCTACACTGGCCCACCCTACAGGAACGCGGACATAACATTCGTATGTGTATGGTTTACAAAATCATACACCACATCGTTGCTATCCCACCCTCAAACTACCTCACCCCTAAACCTCGCCTGTCAATTACCCAACACCCCCTTACCTTTCTAACCTACCAAACATCCAGAGATTACTGCAAATTCAGCTTCTTCCCGCGTAGCATTACAGAATGGAATAGCCTCCCCCTAACAGTTGTGACAGCCCCAAGCCTGATGGGCTTCCAATCTCAATTGGCAGCCCACCAGGCTCACTCCCTGTAAATTTGACACCTGATTTTAACCGCCGTACTAACACCTAACACACTTTCTTTTGATCATACACCTGCCTTGTCCAATCACTAACTTTCTTACTAATATTTCTCTTTTTTCTAGCAGTCTACACGGCCATAATGCTCATGTCTGAGTGTCGGCTGAACTTATATGATGATGATGAGCCGTAATGCCCATATACCATCACAATACAATACAATACAATACAATACAATACAATAATGGATTTAGGCTTTTAAGCCTCTGTATCCATATCAAACATGTCCAATCTAGTTGTTATAATATTAAATTTATACTGTAAAGGTGTCCTTGACTTTATAGTCCCATTTCAATGGGTGGTTATGAAAATGTTTGTCCAACTTTGATTTAAATGAGTTTAGTGACTCTGCTCACACAACATTACGTGGTAAATTGTTCCATATCTTTGATACACGGAGAGTGAAATAGTTCTGCCTATAGTTATGACCTCCTTCTGCTCTTAAGACTAGAAGTTTTTTCCCATTTCCCCTAGAGCTTGTTTCTCCAATCAAATTTAAATTGGGTGCAGTTTCTGGGTCGGTTAATCCTTTTAAAATCCTATACACCTCGATGTGGTCCCCTCGCTGTCTTCTATAGGCCAATGTACACAGTCCCAATTTCTTCAGTCTTTCTTCATACGACATATCTCTCAACCCTGGTATTTGCTTTGTTGCCCTCTTTTGTACTTTTTCCATCAGATCAATGTCGTTGGCCTTCTACGGTTTCCACACTGAGTTAGCATACTCTAAGTGTGGTCTAACCTGGGCTTTATATAGATATTTAAAAGTAGTTATGTCTAAAAATTGAAAAGTTTTTCTAATAATGCCCATATTTCTGTTTGCCAGGTTAACTTTTTCACTTATATGTTTTTCAAATGTCAATTCTTCATCTATGATGACACCCAGGTCCTTTTCTTCTCTAGTCCTTTGAAGGTTAACAATAATATCATCAGTGTCTTTCATTGTATATGAAGTTTCCAAAGTATTTCTTCCTAGGCTTAATATTTTGCATTTTTCTGGATGGAACAATAATAGCCATTTTCTTGACCATTCACACAGTGCATCCAAAATCTCTTTGAAGCAGTTCCATATCATTCACAGTTGCAATTCTTTGGAATATCTTCGTATCATCCGCAAATAAAAATACATTGGACTGAACAATGTTTGGAAGGTCATTGATGTAAATAATGAACAATATTGGCCCCAACACAGATCCTCGGGGGAATATACCACTTGTTACTGAAGTACTTTTAGATCCTGTGCTGTTTACAAACACTCGCTGGGTCCTGTCTGAAAGAAAGCTATTCAGCCAACTAACAATTTCCATGTTTAATCCATATGTTTCACATTTTCCTATAAGTCTATGGTGTGGGACCTTATCAAAAGCTTTCATAAAGTCGATAAAAATTATATCAACTTGACCACCACTATCTACGATTTCTGTCCACATATCCAATACTTTAAGTAACTGGAATACTGTGGAACCTAGTGAACAGCTTTCTTTTACCCTTTCAGACGGAACATTTCCTGGAAGTTTCACCACAATCTGAGTGACCTTTTGCTAAGTTTTGGTGGAAGTCAAAAATAGGAATACCACGCAAAAATTCATTATGTTTTTTTCGATCATAGCAGCAACTGTGAACAAATTAAGGTCTAGTGCGAAAATTTAAGTCTTAGTATCACTGAATTTGGATTGGTAAAGAAAAGCTACTGGTACGTTTAATTATATTATGTTATTTTTGAGATGGCCCCGAGCATGAAGCGTCGTCTGCATTGGTGGCTTTTGGTACCAGATGAAGATTGTTCCTGGTGCTTCAACACAGACGAGCTTACTTTGTGCTTGACCTGACTGAGTTTCTGTTCATCAGTTCATACGAGTCATGTCAATGGCTTGTTGCCATGTCAAGTCATATTTCAAAGGGCTGAAGCCAAGGACAGTTGCCAATGTAAGTATTCAAATTTCAATTCAAGCTGTATTTCTGTATATTTTTATTTTTCCGTACAAGTCACTACAACATATAGCATCACTAGCGGTAGACTTAACTTAAGCACAGGCGCCCGTGTGGGCCGTAATCTAGTTTTTGTGAGCCTGCTGTAAAGTGTATTGATCACTGTTTCAGTTTAAGTTACATAGTCATAGATATAACGTTGTATTTTTGAGAACATATGACAAACTTTTTAAAGTCTAATACAGATTCATGTTCATAATCGTTATTGATCAGTTAACACCTCTGGGGCCAAAGAACACGGTGCAATTTGTGTCACGATGCAGTTTGTGATCGCCCTCTGTTGGTAACAACCAACACTGAGCAAATTTTCTTCTGAAACTGAATATTAGTGGTTGTGCAGTGGCCAAGCAAAGGGTATTACTTGTACATGTACATTATGGTTTGATATTAGGCTTAGCACAAAAACATGATTGCAGATCAGAACCATAGCACACTAAATAAACTAGAAAAAAAAGATTTGCAAGCAAATTTCTGCATGGGTGCAACCATGGAGCTACTATAGATGGAGGTACAGCTTCGAATACACAGAAATCCAGTCGCCAGCTACCGCGGTGCTCAGCTTTGAACTTCAAAGAGGGATGCTGTGTAATGGCCGGTCGCCAAGCCGTCTCTGATGTGCTGCCCTGTGACCGGCACTGATTTGCCGTCAGATCGCGCGTTGAAAGCACACCCTTTCCCACTCTCGTGTGTGGGAGGGTTGAATAGTATATATCTTTGCAATGATGCAAATCTGAGCCGTTTCATCTTCCTGTTCGTGGCGCGTGCTTTCAAAAGGTGTTTGAATTATTGAAATCGGATGAAACCCGACGAATTTATCGCAGGTTGGGTGAATAATCAACAAAAAAATGGCCAGCAAAGGTCAGCAAACTTTGTTACATTTCAACGATAAAAAGTATGCTTTCCGCTCTCTTGCTGACGTGCAAACCATGTTCACTGATCGTGGAAACACCTATTTTAAATAACAAAATGAGTGGAATAAATGTCGGAGTGTGTCGGACGTTAAAATTTAGGATGAAAAATCACCAGGTTCTGGTCAATATCAAACAGGATAGAGGGCGATAATATGGAAGGGTATTTTTGGTCCACGCATTGATAGTGGTACCACTCCAGTCTCCACTGAACAATTGGAATTTTCACAGTAAATCATTTCATCAGTCTCCTCTCCCATACATACACACTCCAGCTTCGTAAACAGATATTAAAAAATTCAGAGGTCGCACGTTTCTTCCAGCTGCCGTTGCCATCACTGTTGTCAGAACAACGGAACTGGACATACCTAGTAGGTCTCAAACACACCCAATGTAGACAGGCGGAAATTGGCGATCCACATGTTGGCAGGCGACTCGTAGTGCAGGCGGTGTTGTGTTTTCGCAGCGGGGGAGAGGCAATTAAGATAAGCGGCCAGATTTTATCAGCGGTGGTCACAGAGTTTTTTCCATTGATGAGTGTTGGCTGTACCTCCATCTATAGTAGCTCCATGGTGCAACGGAAATATCATAAGAAGTACATGAAAATGAGCTTAGTACGACAGTAGATTTCTCGTTTTTGTAATGAGTTCACTCTGAAGCCATAATAGGATGTAGACTAGACAAAGATTTTTATTGCTGCGATGTATAGATGGCGCTCTAGTACAAGCTAGAGTGGTACATATATATGACAAACCATATATCATAATTACAGTTTTGGTGACAGTTAAGGATATTCTGGCATATATTGTGTTTAATTGACGATTTTGCCTAATTTGCTCAGATGAAAATGCTACAACATTGGTTCGTAGTTCATTGAATGCAGCTGAATCATAAACCCATAAATTGAAGTTGGAATGGCATATGTCTGTATATAATACTTTTCTGAGTATTTGAATTATATGTGTGTGCCAACACAGACATTCTGTTTTTCCTAGAGTTCTTTTCTTCTTTCTTTCCTTCTTTCTTCTCTACTACCAAATTTTATTCGTCAGTTTTCTCGGATACTGTTCGACTCAGAAACTTTAAACTTGGCATGGTTATAGGTCTAAGGCCAAGGTCATTTGGACCTTTGAAATATTCTTCTAGCCGTAACTCGGTCAATTTAATCCTTTTTTTTTACCATGTTGGGCTCAAATTGTAGATACTGGGACACTGCACATTTTGTAATATACATGTGACCTCTAAAGGTCAAAGGTCAAGATCATCTGGCCATTTGAAAATTTCATCTAATCATAAACCCTTAGATTGAAATTGGAATGGCCTCCTATAATATGTTTTAAGTTATTTAAATTTCAATTTTTGTGTGTTTGCATAAATCAAAATGCTACAACTTTGCAAGGTGATTCATGGTTCGTTGGATGTGGTTATGTCACAAACCTATGAATTGAAGTTTGAAACACACCTCTTTCTATAATAGTCTTGAATGTATTCAAAGATTTATATCTTTCAATGCCCTAGTTAGCATAATTTAAATTTGAATAACTTTTGTTTACCGTCCATTAGATTGACGGTTTCACAAACCTTTATATCGTAAGTTGGAATTTTGTGTCTCTGTGCTTCAGTTTGGAAGCTTGGGAGCTTTTCAAATTTTATCTGCCCGTAATTTGCATAAATTTGAACATGTGGTTCTTCAAGATAGGGGGCAACAGTTTATCACAGATCCAATATTTCCACAAACTTTCACAGGTGTCATTCTTGCAGTGTCAGAAAAAACCCCCAGACAGTAGAAAAAAGAAAAAAGAAAGAAAACAGAATGTCTGGGTTCACGCCCAGACATAATCATGACAATTACCGGAAAAATAGATCAATAAATAAAACTGATTATAAAATCTTACTTCAGTTATCCTTGTAATCTAGTATAAATCAAAACACCATCCATTTGGAGAGAGATAATATTGGCAAGAGCCACTATATCAGCTAAGATAATTTACAGATATAGAGTTTATTTCAGTTTATACAGATATATGTGGCATAGTGCTTTTTACTATTTAGGGGCAAAAGCTAGCTGTGTTAGAATGCGGCAGTGCTTTAACTAAGTGTATGGAAACAGGGTCTTTTTAATTCTTTTTTGGGAAACAATTTTGAGCTATTTAGGAATGAAAAGCACTGGATTAAGTTGATCAATCATAGAATTCTGCATAATTAAACTACAGTGAGAACTCATTATAATGATACCGTCTGTTCCCTTAGAAATGCATCAGATAACTGAATATGTCAGATAAATGAATCAAACAACAGAGAAAATGAACTTTTGCCTTTCAAAACTTGTGTCATTAAAATGCATATGTTGGATATCTGAGTGTCGTTATAATGAGGTTCTACTGTAATATCAATTGGGACTAGTGCCTGGCCACATTTTGCCCTAAATAAAGCATGGAATAGCCCCTGCCAGGATGATGGTGTAGTGAGCTGTGTGAACAGTAAAGTGGTATGAAATGAAACCAGTACAGTGTTATCTGAAAAACATGGAATAAAAATCAGGTCAGCTATTTAAAAGGTAAGCCAGCTTGAGGGGTAGGCCTAAAGGATATTTTCATACAGTGTCTAGGTAAATTTTATCTTTTCATACTGTGTACAAAGCAAAATTAATTTATTGTATATTGTACTGAAGCTAGATAAACTTTATTGTCAGGTTACGCAGTGATATATTTTTCTAGCATGCCCCTGGGTTAAGCTGAAATGATTACAGACCTAAGGGGCTATTTCCTGACAATATTTGTCATAATGTAAAAAAACTAAAACTAAAAGACGAGAGTAAAGTGATGTACAACAAATGAAGTCACAGGCAAATTCCTTTTGTTTCGCTGAACATTTCAGTTTTAATATGATGAATCCTGCTGTTTCAGTCAATACTTAGCCGTGAATCCACCCTTGTAATTTACTTTGTTTACATTTAATCTCATGCACGCAGACATTCAGAAAAAGGTACAATAATGTAATAATCTGGGCTCAATGCACAGGAAAAAGGATTCTGCAAGCAATCATTTTCACCAACAAGAGATTTAGTTTGGAGCTAGGCGATGTTTGAACATGCAAATCTGATTGTTGTCACAGGTAAAACTACTTCAGGAAGCGTTTACTTGAGATGAAAATCTGGCAAGCATAACGTTATGCTTGCAAGCCAGATTTTCATCTCAAGTAAACACTTCCTGCATAATTGGGTGGGTTGGTAGACTGAAATGATGGCATGCCCACTAGAGACAATATGTACATGGCTACTTCCTTTACAGCTTATGGATCCAAATGTGGTTGGTTGCAATTGACCGCAAAAATGCGAGGGCTTTTTTGCAATACTTCTATGTATGTATGCCATAAATATGTCCTATCAGAAGTCACAGTGTAAAAGATATTACTTGTGCTTCAGGAGAGGAGGTCATAATTGCAAAACGTATGTTCATGCATAATATTCTGAAACATATATCTATTGATAAATTATGTGAACTTTCAATTAATTTAGAAAGTTTAAAAACACTGTGTGTATCTGTCAACCCAATTAGTATCTTCTGAGGTTTTTTTAGGTCAGCTGATTTGCTTGTCAGGCTGAGCTTTTAGGAGGCCGAGTAGTCCGTCCTTTCACAATTACATTTTCTACTTCTTCTCCAAAACTGTCAGCCAGATTCACTTCAAACTTGATGGCAATGTACCTTGGGGGGGGGGGGGGGGGGGTCTCTACCAGTTTTGTTCAAATGGCCATGCTCCATTGATTTTTTATTTTTTTTTATTTATTTATTGATTTTTTTTTTTTTGGCAAATCTTAAAAAATCTTTTTCTCTGAAACCTCTCATCGGATTGCTTTGATATCACACAGGAACACTCCTAGGGACTCCTTGTTCATAATATATTGACCAGGTGGCGCTGCATTTTTAGGGGAAGGGTCTCTAGACCTTGCCACCGACCTATCCTTTGGGATAGTTGTTGGGGGTCAGAAAAGCCTGGAAACCACAGTTCCTGATTTCATAAAAAATTCGTTATAGTTATAAATCGTGGCCTGTGTTAATATGAAGAGGTTGAGAACATAGTTCATTCAAGTAGTGCAGAAAAAAAAATAGTATTCTTTGTTTTTTGCCAATGAGTGAAGAGGCGCCCTTTTAGTATCTTGCAACGAGTGCATGTATAGTCCTGTTGTATGGCAGCTGTGACATGGTAATTTATGCAGCAGTGAAACAAAGACTCACAATATTTGTTGAAACAGTGTAACAACCATATAAATATTACTCTGAATGACGTGTCATCTGTAAACGAGTTCAATTTTGCTTCCCCCCACATTGCTGGCATGAATATCAACCGGGAACTACTATTTTAGCGCAAATTTTCAGCGACCTTGACCGTGACTCTAATCCAATGATGCACAGGGATATATGCCTTGGGAGGGGTTCGTCGTCCAAAAAGTTATTTTGATTCCTTCTCATTGCACCCGAATACGTGTACGTACTCCTCCCTGTCATGGTGTAGGTCACATGAGGCTTATTGCGCCAATCATAATGTTCCTCTTACGGTGAAAATAGCAGTGCTGCAGTGCCGCTAAGACTGAGGTAAAGAACGCTAATAGGCACCTAATCACTGGTTAATGTACAGTAGTACGTGCTGTATGCGGTCCCCCCTTCTGGCAAGTAAAAGTGACCACATACAGCCGGTGACCTGCGTTTGACTGGACGTCAAAGGGAACGCTAATCCGCTCAGCTGTCAAGAGTTGCAACAACTTCCAAAGCATCATCACTTGCTGGCCTGGCAGTGGACTTGTTAAATCCTCAGTGCTCAGGCTGACTGAACAATACCATGCTCCTATGGAAAATACTGGCCCAAAAATAGAATGTTTTGAAAATTATATCAAACATTTTGCTCGCAAGCGTAGGTGTAGAAATTGATGGCTGATCCATGGAGCGTTTTTTGCATTCAAATTCCATAGAAACTACAGAGAAATTGTAATTTGTAGAAGTAAACAGGTCTGACGCAAACATTTCTGGGGACAAATGTTGTGGTAACTCTATAGAGGATGAGGCAACGGAGATGGTAATAAAATTTTATTGGGATGAGACTTTTGAGAGTGGTTCATTTGTCTACACTCGAGTCAACCACTGCCACACAGTGAAATGGCCTTGCCTCATTGTCATTGCAAAAAAAAATTACGATGATTGGTGTGGTCAATTTGGTTGCTAGCGCTTTTAAATTTAAACCACAGTAAAAAGGGTGAGAACTGGCTGCTTTGGCGATATAGATTAACAGATTCCATCATTCTTTGTACCTGAAAATACGCTCATGCTTCATTGTGATCGCTTCACAAAACCACGTCATGTTTATGTACATCGAACATCGGTAATTTCCGTACGCGGTCTGAAGGAAAAAAAAAGGAAAGAACTCCCATAATGCATCATGCCACTAGGTCAACATGGACGCATCCTCGCTGTTGTGAGTAAACACGTGCAAAGTTAAAGCAATAATATTAACACTTTGAAGCATGATAACACACGAATTTCCTCCTAATATTAGCCTAAAGACCTTTTAAGAACATATGCCCGACGGTGAGTGATATTACCGGGGTTTATATTTGATTTTGTAGCCGTTTCCAAGTTAGGTAAATTTACCCTTCCAGCATAGAAAATTGATTGGACTTCTGCGTTACGTGCCATCGATGGATCTGCACAATCGATCAATCGTGCAGCGCCATCACTGGATCTATTGCTCGCGCAACAATTGATAGATGGCGCTGCGTGAATAATCGCTTTGTTATGACACTTCGTGAGTGTTGCTGGCGCAGCACTATTGATTGACAGATCTGTCAAATTGAGTGTTCTCTGAGTGGCATGTCACTTTCAGTCTGTGATTTTTTAAAACCATAATTTGAGTGCACTGACAAGAAAAAACAAATTTACTTTACGTTTACATTCTCCAAGTACTTATAGTTCATGAACACCCAGGCTTTTATGATTTTGTTTTTATGTCCGAGTTTTGCTATTTTTTTACCAAAACTTATGGAAATCTGTTACTGCAGTCGCAGAGTTTGTATCTTGAAACAGAAGAATATTGAATAAATGAGTGTAAGAAAGCAAAGTCTAAAAAATCATTATGCACTCTCATTGTCCACTTTATTACTTGCTCCAGTCTCAACTCAAATACTTGAACAGTTATGGATCAAATTCCCGGATAAAATTACATAGTTTATTTAAAAAATAAAAATTAAAAATCAATAAATAATATTGAGTTAGTGTACTCTTTGATTAAAAAATCATAATTAAAAAAACCTCTGTTAGGCTTACCTGTGTTTAATGGGGTTTGATAATTATAACAAGGATAATTTGTATTTTATTTGTGGTTTTATATGTATGCAGGCCTGCATTACCAATGTGTCTGAAATAAAATCCATCTTAATAACTTTATTGACAAACCTTGGTCACTTGTACATGCATAATTGATAGGTTCGAGTTTGTATGTTAAAGTCAACATAAGTTCCATTCTGATTAAAAGATTAGAATTTACTTAACAAATTCTCTCACCGATTGTACATCCATTGTCAGCGCAGCGCGATCGATCGGTCGGTGCGCGATCCATCAATTGTTGCGCGAACAATAGATCCATTGATAGCGCTGCGCAATCGGTCGATTGTGCAGATCCATCGATGGCCCGTAACATCTGCATGCCGGTATCTTTAAATCTTGCTTTGATTCCATTTGAAGTGACTGCAAATTTTTAGAAGGGCCCTTTAACCACAGATTTTTTTTTCGTTTTGTATAATGACCGCTGACTGTCAAAAGCTTGAATTTGACTGACCGCTGACTGCAAAAAGCTTGATTTTGACTGACCGCTGACCGCAAAATTTCATTTTTACTGACCGCTGACCACGTTCGGCAGCAAAAATTGTACTTTTGCCAAATATTAACACTATATGCAGCATCTATATTTATTGCAATGCATTGCCAAAATTGTACCACTGCCTATCCATGTTTTGTGGGTCACATTTTTGAGTATATTATCATAGAATATCGATGTATTACCACATATTGCCAAGAAAAGTGCCACAGTCTGCCTTGATCTCATGTGCCAGATATCTTATTCATTCCAAATGTTAGACTTTGCATTGCCACAGTTTTCCAAAACGAGGCCAGCATCTAGCCATGATCAATGAGCCATGTTATTCAATAACTCTGTTACTACACATATCCAAGGAAAGTTTGATAATTTGCCATGGGCAGTGCCATGATCAGGTTTCCACATATTAAATATTCCAGCACCAAAACTTTGTAAAAAGTTACGTTGGTTGTAACTGATTAGTAACAAGTTATTACCAGATTGTTGTTACAAAAAAAGAAATACAGTGTACATTGTATGAATGAGTTATTGTGTCCTTTTGCTCAAAATGGCAAATGATGTAGAAGAAAATCCAGGTCCACAAACTTGTCCTAGCACATGTCTTCCAGGGACTTTTCACCAAGGAGATAGCAAAATGACAAGTGCTGGTTAACAGTGTGCTCCTATTTGCAGTGTTGCAATATTAATGGCAGAAACAACACCATTTACATCATGGCAGCAAACCCACATGGACCAGGTATTGCTTGCTGGAGATCTGTTGCATTCATACATTCCAAGGAAACCCAATGTACATTTTTTGTTTCCGTCTGAAGTTCCAAGCCAACTGCAATTTGATAACAGTGTTTTCACATTGATTTTTCAAGATAATGTAACTGGATGCTTGCTAGGGGCTCCACATGCTTAATTAGCAGCAATTTTCGTGCGATTGGATATTGCACTAATACAAGCATTCTCATTATGCAAATGCAGTGGTCCCTCTTTTGAGAGACCACCCCTAGTGCCACCCAAAAGGTGGTCACATAAAGCAGGTGGTCCCTCAAAGGAGGTATAAATAACATGAAAAGTACTACAGAAAGACTTGACAACTGTGGTCTCTCAAAGGAGGTGCCCTCATTTGCAGAACTTTGCAAATGGAATGTCGTTTCCGAAGTTACCCCCTGTATTAACAGGAATGACAGAACTGGAAGAGAGACTTGTTGCAAGCCGCATACCATTCATGCAGTTGAGACCAGCAAAATGTGGAGGGCAGTGTAAAATAAATGGCAATGTTATCAATGTTTTGGCAAATGTGAGGACTACTGTTAATACAATCCCCAGACATGTCATTCACTATTCCAGTGAAACTTTAAAGGAAGCTGAAATACAAAACATCAAAGGCTTCCTGGTAATTTTGTTTATGGGGCAGCTTGGACAGATTGTGAAACCCTTCCCCCGTTTGGCACTTATGCCTTTTTTTTTTTTTTCTTCAAATTTGTTATCATTTTTGTGTGGTATTGCTATTTTTCGACTTATTCTCCAGAACGTTACCCAGATTAAGGTGAAACATGGCTGATGTATTCCTTGTGGAAGGGCCAAACAAAGTTGTTCACTAGGTGCGAATGCTGTGGATTCCTGATTTGTAACGATTTTTCAGGTACTTGTCATCAAATACACCTTTCCTACTGATTACTGTTTACATCAATGGGCATTCTAATGCTAATTCACGTTTTTGACTTCTCCAAAACTGTCATCCAGATTGACTTCAAACTTGGTGGCAATATACCTTGAGTAGGTCTCTACCAGATTTTTTCAAATGGTCACGCTCCATTGATTGTGGATTTTTTATGATTTTTATGTTCCTTTCCAGGCAAATTTTTAAAAATCTTCTCTGAAACCGCTCACCCAATTGCTTTGATATCATACAGAAACACTCCTAGGGATTTCTAGTTCATAATTTGGTCACCAAGTTACGCTGCAATTTGTTTCAAATTTATATGAATTTTTGTGTTATTGCTATTTTCGACTTCTGCTCCAGAACCATCACTCAGATTAAGCTGAAACTTGGTTGATATGTGCGTTGTGGAAGGGTGACACAAAGCCACTCACTAGGTGGCACTGCTGTGGATTCCTGATTTTTAATGATTTTTTTTCAATTCAGGTACTTTTCGGTAAATGCACCTTTCCTATTTATGATTATGCAAGTCAGTGGGCATTCTAATGCTAATTCACATTTTCGACTTCTCCAAAACTGTCATCCAGATTGACTTCAAACTTGGTGGCAATATACCTTGGGTAGGTACCAGACTGTTCAAATGGTCATGCTCCATTGATTTTTTATGAATTGTGTTCTTTTGGGGGCAAATCTTAAAAAATTGCAAGGGTATATGTACATGTCAGCTGAGCACAGGACTGTCACAGTCCTCTTGTAATTTTATGAAATTTTTGGTCCTTGGGCACACCCAACTCACAAGTTTAGTTCAGCTGAGCACGGGCTGTTCATGCAGCCCTATAGTTTTCTTTTGGGTGTCATGTTACAAAAGAAAAAAAGAAAAAAATCTGTGTGCTAAACATTTGGGTATGCCATGCAAATTACTTTTATTCTGTTATTTCAGGCACTTCTTAACACCATGAGATCTGTTCACATGGATGTTCATCCAGCAAAAGCTCTGATTGATGACACTATCAAAATCCAGATTAAGGGGCTTAGTGCCCAGCAGCCAATCACAGTGTCAGCTTTTCTGCAAGAAGCTGGATCTTCATTTGTCTCTCATGCACACTATGTGTCAGACAGCCATGGCCATGTAGACCTTGGAACATTTAAGTCACATGGAGGAACTTACACTGGTATGTTGAAAACTTACTTGTCAAGAGCTCAGTCATTTCCAGTGGCAGGACTTCTTTGTCAAAATTTTTGGAACAACATGAAATATGTAGCATGGAATCCGTTCAAATTATGGGTGGGTTTGCTTTTCCTTAAGAATGTATGCATGGTAATTAAAAATATCCTCAGCTGAAATTATGTGGTAACCCACAGCTTTAAAAAATTGGATTGGAAAATGTCAGGGTTCTATTTAGTAAGAACATTTCTTTTTTGATAACTTCAAAATCAAGGTGCATAAATGGACATTCATTATTTCATAAGCATCTGATATGTGTATGCCTACACAGAATACATCAACTCCATCCTGGAGACTTCATCAGTTGAAATATTTTGTGTATAAAGTTTAATGTGTGATGTAATGAACATGTACCTGTGCTATACACAAAGTTTATCACATGAATGCGTTATTTATGGCAGAATTTACCCAAAGCAACTTTTCATGTGGGGTAAAACATTCTGACTGTTCATGTATTTATGTCACAATACTGTCCTCCATAAGGGCAACTTTGGGATTGTACACTATAAGTGACCTTCACCTAATTCCTGAAGTTACAGGGCCATTTTAGTCCATCAGAAAGATCACCTGATCACAGGATGGTCACAGTCCTCTTGTTTTAAAATTAAATCTTATGGAGTATACAGGGCTGCTAAAATAAAGATATTTTAGAATTTGTGATCACAACTTCTCTGGTAGACAGGTATCCAGACAACCTGTAATAATTACAATTGGCAAGATTTCAGTGTGTTCAGAATTTATGAATTGTACATGTATCTTCTCAAAAATGTACATTTCATTCAGGTTTACATGCATATCAAAACTGTTTTTCTCAAGTTTTATGTTTGAACAACATCAATACACGGAACAATTTGCCACTTTGTCCCTTCATGGCAAGAAAACAATGATAAACTAGAAAAGAATATTTGCTTCAATGGCAAATCTGTGCTTTCAAAGCTTGCACAAATTAAAATTCCTACAATCTTGACTTTTGTGTCCATAGGCTTCACCTGCAACAAAACATGAGGATGTCAGAATGACACTTGTGGTCTTTTAAATGTTGAATTCATGCACATAACTCAAATTGATATAAAGAACTAATTGTACATTGCTTAGTATGACAAAAATTGCAGCACAAACATAAGAACTGAAGGAATGGCAAACATCTCTACCTCATTTAAATTGTTCAAGTGTCCCAAATTAGCATAAATTAAAATTCTACAACTTTTGTATGTGGCCCAATGGATGTGCCTATATAGCACAAACCTTATGGATTAAGGTTTGATTGGTACCTCTACTAGGGCCAGCACTTTTCCGCGATCGCGGAAAACGGACGGAATTAACGGAATCTATGATCTCAAACGGAATTTATGATTTGGAACGGAAATCGGCAAATGCCACGGAAATTAAGCGGAATTTGTGAATTTTGCCTCTCAAATAATTCAAAATCACCACATATGTCATCGCATAAAGCAAAACACACGGACTTGGATTCAAATTTGACGAGTCGGCGGCGTTATCGATACCACGTGGAGCAAATTTAACGACAGGCCGGTCACCTGCGCGCTATAGACCCCATTACTACCATATCCATTCATTTGCATGGCATATGGATATAACGCGCAACAGAGGTACAATGATAATAGCGCCGTCTGTAGGTGGAGGCTGTCAACGTACATAGTAAACAATATGGAGTCACTTTGCCGTTCGTCGATGGATCAACATTTTCCAGAGGCGATAAGATCAACTGTTTTTCTTTTTTTATTGACCAGTGCTAAAATCGAGCCCTAGAATTAGTGAAACGGAAATGAAACGGAATTTGTAGTTTCCCAAAACGGAAAAACACTCATTTTGAAACGGAAAAATACAGGCCCTACTCTACCCTTAACAGTTTTCGAGAATGCATAAATTAAAATTCTGCAACTTTTGTTTGTGGTTTATTGGATGTGCCTATAGCACAAACCTGGAATGATACCGCTACCTTTAATAGTTTTAAAGTTATTAAACATTAAAATTTCAAATGGCCCTAACTTGCATAATTTTTTAAAAAGTTGGTGATTCCAAACCAGGTGCTTAATTTCACAGCTATACCAATATGTGTGCAAAGTTTGGTATTTCTCAGTGATATGGTGTTTCAGGAAAACTACAGACAACTTGCAGTTGGTTGTAAAGAAGAAATAAATGAAGAAAGCACTCTTGGAAAAACAATAAAAAAGCATAGACCCATTAATATGTTTTACATGGATTCTGAAGCTGGCCAATCCTATATTAATCACTCGCCATGGCACAGATGTTGGCATATACTTTCTTACCTAATTGTTTGGTAGAAAACAGAAGGACTTGGAGAAAACCACTGTGTACAGTCAGAGTGCATGGAACTCTTTCCACTTGCTTCCCCGGCCATGAATTGAACCCGGGCCAGAGAGGTGAAAGGAGAGTGTGTTGCAGCTTAGCCAACCTTGCACCCAAAACAATAGGTCTGTGGTAGCACACAGACATAATTAGAAATACATCACTGGGATCTTTTTCAGTCCTGTGCACAAATAAAGATATAACAGAAATATGTATGAGTGTTAAAATGTTGTTTGAACTATATCAAAACATTGTTGAATTAAATTTTTTCCATGTTTCTTAATGTTTATACAACAATATGGTAAAAGTAATTTGAGGGATTAATGGACATTTAAGATTATTCTGACCCAAGGGATTATGCTTGTGAATGACACTGTAGAGATATATCCCGGCAACAGTGCCCTTTGTGCCATTTAAATTTATTTAAGCATGTTAATCATTAAAGCAGTGATATGACTGAGTCAACAGCTTTCCTCAGGGCTCTTTGTGCACGATAAGTATCCTGAGGAAAGCTGTTGACTAAGACTACTTTTTGCTTTAGACTAGGCTTGCTGGTATTTGAATGAAAGGTATCTTCATGAGGAATATGAATATTTTAACCATTATATGTTTAATGGTAATGAGAAAAACGACTGTTGCCATGATTAGCACTTTAAGGGCTATGAAATCTGCAATGTGGCCAGACAGCACATCATACACATACTTGTATTTTCAGGGCAGGAACCTATGGGTTTGTTCTGGAGCATGCAGCCTGCCCCGTTCGAAAGTGAAGGACTAAGACTGGTCAAAAAGGATGTGACCACACCATACCAAATCCTACTGTCTGTAATAAATAACCATATAAACCCAGCATCCAACTTAGAAAGTGAAGATGTTCTTGCAACCACCATGGTAGAAAGATGGTATATGGATGACCACGTTCAGCGCATACCTGTACATGAGGGACGAATCAGAGGAACCCTTTTTATTCCCAAGAGTAAGGTTTGATATTCATGTATAGTTGTTTCGATTATATTAACTCCCACATAACTATCTCCATTGAACCATTCTTTTTTAAGAATGGGGATTTGGTCGAGTGGACATGTTCGTTTCCCATTTCAGCTAGGCGACTGGTGCCAAAGGTTGTAGGTTCAAGTCCCGCTCGTTCCGAACATAAAATATGATATGAGGCGGATATGGTTTTAGCCATGGAAATTTCCTGACCAATAATAGATTACCCAAGAGTGAATAGCATAATTGTTTACACAAAGCTATTCACCCATTGGATGACATTTTGATGAGGATTGCTGCAGGTAGAATTGTGATCATTTAATATTCATTAAGAGTATATTGCTGGACACCAGCAGTTTTTGGGGTTTTTTTTGACATGCAATGAAGGTGTAGATATTTAAAATTATGAACACTTAAAATTGTATCGGTTTGCACTGCTTAAGTATGCACTGGGTTGTGTTAGGGGCTCACTGTAAATAATGCCACAAATCTGTGAAACTGTACAAAGTTTATCGCTGTAAGACTGTGTTCCAGCTCTGCTCCTATTAAAATTATGTCTATGTGTGAACACAGACATATTCCTTCCTCCCTCCCTTGCTCCTTCCTTCCTTCCTTCCTTCCTTCCTTCCTTCCTTCCTTCCCTCCCTCCCTCCCTCCCTCCCTCCCTCCCTCCTTCCTTCCTTCCTTCCTTCCTTCCTTCCTTTCTTTCTTTCTTTCTTTCTTTCTTTCTTTCTTTCTTTCTTTCTTTCTTTTCTCTCTCTCTCTCTCCACTTCATTTTTGTGTCAACTCACAAGTCCTGGCACTGTTTGTGCCAGGAACTTCAAAGTTTGCATGACCTTATCATCTGTAGTGAAGTTTTGCATATCACTCAGAATAGTCAAAATGTTGACCATTATGAAAATTAGGGCCATTCAAAAAATTCAGTTGTGACCTTCAAAGTATTCTACAGAGTTTATATTCTGATTTAGGAGAATAATAGTGTTTTCTTCTTTTTTTATCCTCACTATCAGAGTCAGAATCTCTATTTAACTTAACTCTTTCAGTGACAAATTTTGGACTGAGTCAACAGCTTTTCTATCATTGTGCCCAATATGTGCCAAAAATAGCTGTTGACCTGGGATATTCTCTCTGGAACTAAAGGCATACCGGTACTTGAATGAAAGCTCTTTTTACGAGGAATACGAATCTGGGACCCTAATGATAATTCAGACCAGTTTTACTTAAGTAGATTGACTTTAGTTGTGAGTGGCACTGAAAGAGGTAAACCAGTTGACATACATATCACTGTCTTCCCACCCGTTCCTGTGTCTGTGGAAGATTAACTCCAGGTAGCACTTGAAGAAAGGTTCCTTCTGGAATCGGGCCAGCCATGAGTTTGACTATGATCATGCTTATTTTGCAGCTGACATCTCCATCAATGTCATCCACCGTGACCCTCTGTTCCAGATGACTGTGATTTCCAAACTTTCTCACAAATTGGATCACTATAGTCATCCAAAATGCCTTCCAATATGTCTTCAGCTTCCGTCCTCAAGTCCTCACATTTACGTTAACAATCATGTGTTACTGTACACATGCACCCATGAGAAACAGCAACATTGGATTTTGTGACAACCAGACTCTCCTCTGACAGACTTGTGACCTCTTCTTGGGTTAATAGCAAGCTAATAGAATCCCTTCCCAAGCCTTCTGCAGATTAACATGATGGTCAAGCACATGACTGATCTCATAGTTAATCCACTGCACCTGTTGCTTGGCTGATCAACTGGTGCTTCTTTAGGGGAGACTATGACAGATAAACCCTTGCATCCATGGGTGTTTCCTTAGTTTGTCCAATGTATGGGTGTCTGCGTAGCAGCCTGCAGTCTTGTATTTGTTGAGCAGGCAGTTTTAAAGCATTGAACTGTCGAGAGCTGAAAAAAGTCAAATCCTACATATTAATTAGTATTTGCTTGTTCATTTTACAAGCTATAACCATGCCCTGGCCAGAATATATCCTGCACTGTACTTATTGTAAAGTACTGCAATATCACACACAGGGATCCTGGTGATAGAAACATTCACTACACATTGCATAATGGAGCTATTGCCTGGGGTGCAATCTTAATTATAAAACCAAAGTTTGCTGCCACAAACTTGCGATTTCTTAAATTTATAACGATCTTTGTTTGTAACAGGTCTTATTTTCATGAAGTTAGCTGTGGGTCCAATCAAGCTTGATCCAAATGATCAGTATTCCTCGAGTCCAAATCAAGCTCAACAGCATGCAAATGCATACATGTCAACCTCTTTATCTCTTGATTGACTTTCCACCACAGAAGCATTTTACATATTCTTATACAAACTAGTTTTTGTTCTGACAGTTTAGCTAAACCTCTCAGTAGCCCATGGTGCATGTCTGCATACTTCATCAATACCTAAGGTCCAAATTAGCAAGTACCGTCGGTAGCCACTAAAACGCCAGGGTCATTTCCCAATGCACCTTGCAGCAGGTGAGGTCGTTTCAATATAGCAGCCATATTGCACCATAGTTAAAATACAGGGAAATGACATCACAAAGTTGATCGTTATTTTCCAAGGTACAAAGGAAGTATTTACAAGCTACAATGACAGTCTACAATTGCAAAGTTCCTAACTGAAAGCCAGACACAAGAAAACTGGGCAAATTGGATAAATACCCCTGGATGCAAGGGATAGCTTTCCTTGGTTTTCCTTCAAAGAAACACAGAAACGATGGGAGTGGTTGAATATGGTGAAAAGACCAGAAGATTATGAACCACCAGGGAAATTTGGCAGAATTTATTCAAGACATTTTGTTGGGGGTAAAGGTCCGACACCAGAACACCCAGTGCCCACGTTATTTTCATATAACAACCAGACGATTGCAGAAAAACAACGCACAACAAACCGATGGCAGAACCGTGTGAGATGGCCCAGGATCGAGTGACCTACCCAGCAACGGAGAAAGGCCAGTTGCCAAGTAGAAAGCGGGGGTGCGATCGCTGTGTTGCAGTGGTAGCTCACAGTACTAGCTACTTTGGACCAAAGCTATTGATTACTTTGTCTCTATATATTTCTCTCTATATATGTTGGAAGGGATCTTTTTCACCTTGTTCAGACCGTTTCTGCTCTCCCATCCCTAGAATCCTTACAAATCCATATATAGTCCCAGTTATCAGTGTTGACTTGATCTTTTCTCTTTCATGATGTGGAAATAGTGTAGTTAATCTGCAGAAGCTCCCAACTGGAAGAAACATACTTTTACTGCCCATTGCAATTAATTCAATATTTCTATATTTTTTTAAGGCTCTTGAACAAGTGGCTCTTCTATAACAATAGCAGGCTGTTTCTCGAGGGAAGTCATACCAATTGTATATATGTTATCTCCAAAGTAGACAGCTATTTCTACTATGATTCATTGTAATAACAGGCTCATTTTCCCTGTTGCCACCTGCTTATAAAAACTATTGTGATTTTGGCATGCCAAATGTTCGTGGATGAAAACGATAAATGTTACAGCAGCTGATATAAAGCATTTTATTTAAAAAATTTTTCCATATCATCCTTTCATCTGACAAACTTTGCTGGTGGTCACATGTTGTTTGCTTCTATGTTTTTGACTAATTTCCAGAGTAATGTTGCTGTGGTCTTATAAAAGATAATAATGATGAGAACATCAAAAATTGTTTGTCAGTCTATCTTCCTTACATTTAATATTGTCCCTGCAGATGAAGGTCCCTCCCCATGTGTCATAGATCTATTCGGTACAAGTGGAGGCCTGGCAGAGTTCCGAGCATCTTTGCTCGCTTCAAGGGGATTTACGTCTTTGGCACTGGCATACTGCTTTTATGAAGATCTCCCAAAATCATATGAAGTGGACCTGGAATACTTTGAGGTACATGTCCCAGGCTCTGTTTGTCACAAACACTTTCCTACTCAAAATTGGCCAACAGGTCCTAAATGTAAATTGTTGTTGCCTGTTATGTTTTTAAGTAAATTCTGTGTTAACACTTTAGGCGCCAATCACATCTAAAGTCGATCTACTAAAGTGAACCTAGTCTGAATTATCATGAAGATTTCAGATACGAATTCCTCATAAAAAGACCTTTCATTCATGCATCTAGTTCCAGAGAAAAGCTGTTGATTAGTCCAAAATTTGGCACTTAAAGAGCTAATAGAAAACATATTTGTTTTAAAGTCTTCGACTCAAAAGAAATCCAAGGAGCTTTTCCAAGAGGACCAGGTTGGTTGATTTCTTTAGAGTCAAATATAGGCCAGCAAGGCTCCCATGTCTATGGATATTGATTCTGAGGAGGAGTATATCTTATTGTCATCCATGTAGATATTTATGTACCGAATCAGAACAGGTCATGAGGCAAGTTGAAGTTATGGGACAGGGAACTAAAGAAGACCCCTGGCTTGACCAAGACTGTCAAAAAATGTTGTCGAATATCAACGCTTGTTTTAGGCATCCAAGGAAGCACAGATGGAACCCTGAGGAATCTGAGGACAAAAGGAAAGGGATTACTCAGGCAGGAGAGTGACTGAAGAAAATATGGATTTGATGATCAACACTTTTCACTCTTTAGTAGTGCTGTAGGTCCCCTAAAAAGCTTAATTTCCAGGTGGCAAGACTGTGTCTTAATATAGAGCAATCAGATGAGAGGCTGGCTGTCTCCTTGTCCAACTGTATCAGGGAACAGACGGCAGCTTTATCAGGTTGTATTATGGGGCATGCATCAATCAACATCAGATACATGTAGGCGGTTACAGATAAAAGATTTCTTCTGCCACCCACCCAGACACCTGCTGAAATCCTGCTATATGCCTCACTCTATTTGGGATTTGAGGCCCAGGTAGCCTTAACAGCTTTTTCATTACCTGTGATTAGAGACATGCAGAGGGCACATTTTTTCGGGGGCAAATGCCTGATATTGGAGTCATTTTTGCCGAAGCAACAGGTGCCAGCAGTTGCTGCTTCAATACCCAGCCATTCTGAGGTCAAAACAGATAAGAATATTACTGGCGCTTTTGGGCTCAGAGGTCAAGGCAGTTACTCTGGCTCTGCTTTTGAAAATGATTGTTCGAGATTTTAGACCTCAGCCAAGATGTTAAAGAAGTTGTTGACTGTGCAAGATCTTCAGAGCACTTTTACATGGCACCATTGCAACATGTGTTGAAGAATAATATTAAGGTTGATGACAACATGGCGTAAGGGATGTGCTGGTTATATGTATGTCTGACAAACTGCCGTTGCATGCAGCGACAAGCAGGGCATGCAGCATGCACTATCAGGCACTTCTATCATAGACAGAGTTGATTCTGAATTGGTGCAGAAGGCATAAGGCTGCATTGTTTGCATATAGCAGGATCATTAAATGTAAAAGCTGATCAGCTTTGAAGAAAACACCAAGGTGATCAGCAGTGGGTGGTTTTTGCACCTGCAAGTGGTGAAAAGTCTCTGGCTTAGATGAGGGATTCCCCATGTAGAACTATTTGCCCTGTGAGAAAAAACAGAAAACAAAACAATAGAGACCCACTTTTTTGTCTCTTTCCAAAGACAAGAGAGTGTAGGTGTTTGATGCCATGCCCCTCATGTAGGACAACATATGCAGTGCATATTATCAGGCCTTGTCATTTAAGGGGAGTGATCACTCATGCTCCCTTCCACACACACCTGAAACACTTCAGGAGAGCTGTGGATGACTCACCAAGACAGTAGATTTTACTGTCAGTTCATATGAGCAGCTCCCCTCACAGTTCACCAGGGATTTGTCCATGGAAAGGCCCAATTATTGCATTATATTTTGACTAGTTTGACACCGTGTGGGGATCGAGGCTGTTACATCAGAAATACAAGAACCTTTTACAGGAACTTCAAAACAGGGTTGCTTACATGGTCATGAATCATTTTGATCACAATTTAAGCTGTCAAACTGAATTGGCAAACTCTTGGAAGAAAGACTGAATTTTCATGTTTCTGTGCTTACCTATAAATGCTCAAATACTGTGGCCCCTTTTTATCTTCCCTTGAAATTTTGGTATGTTGTAAGTGACACTCATTACTCCTGGCAGCTCTGTAAGTGACTTTCATCTTACCCTCTGGCAGACTACTAAATCTAAACAATCTCTTATTATTCATGGCTCTTAAGAACGGAATACTTTTTCAATTACAAAAAGAAAGGCAGAGTCAGTCCTGGTATTTAAGCAATCCTATAGATGCAGTTATGTTTCATGATTTGTCATTTACTCACTCTTCATTTTAACTGTGTATCACATTATCATTCTGTATTTCTTTTGTAAATTCTGGTCATGTTAGTTTCATTGTATGTTTTATTGTGCTGGCACCCAGTGTAAAGCAGTCTCAAACTGACTGGGTCAACCAGAAGAAATATACAGTAGTCCCTGTCTTGAGAGACCACTCCTATGAGAGACCACCTGCCTTGAAGGACCACCTTTTCAGCCTACTTTGCTTAGTACTTTTCTTGTCATTTATACCTCCTATGAGAGACTACCTGTCTTGAGAGACCACAATTTGGTCATCCGTAGAGGTGGTCTTTCAAGACAAGTTTCACTGTACTTGAATAAATAAATATGGGCTTCACCAAGTAATAGATGCTGAATGTAGCAAATATCTCACAGAAACATCTGGTGCCAGAACATACTTGTTCAATACAAAATTTAAAAAAAATGTTTGGTACCATTAAAGTGAAAAAGCAGCAAGCAATTTACTCATAAACAGATAGAACACACCAGGGTATTTTGATTGCCATAAACCAAAAACTGTTAGATCCGTATTGTGCAGTAAAAGATAGCAAGAAAAAGCTTTTTTTTTAACAGCAATTGACACTGTGATGGTTAGCATGAAAATCATGATACAGAAAAATACAAAAGACAATTTCTGTTGCCTATTATTGTGATAATCTAATTACCAAGAGACTGAATTTTGGTTTCTGCAGGAGGCCATAGAGTGGCTGCAGAAACACCCAGCAGTGGCACCAGGTGGCATTGGCATCATTGGAATGTCCAAAGGAGGAGAAATTGCAACACATACAGCTGTCATAAGTGAGGCGGTAATGCAGTTTAACATAACACTACAGGCATACATACCCCCCATATATATGTATTTTATTTGTACATGTATGTATGTATGTATGTATGTATGTATGTATGTATGTATGTATGTATGTATGTATGTATGTATGTATGTATGTATGTATGTATGTATGTATGGCTGTATGTATGTATGTATGCAGGTAGGTAGGTATGTATGTATGTAATACTACGTATTTTGTAAAACAGCCCATTTCTTGTCGCAAGGATGGCCTGTTTAGAGCTTCAAAGGTTTGGCATACACACCACAGTAAAAACATGTTCACACATGCAATTTTCCTAAGGAATTTTTCAATTATAAATGCCGTTCAGGTTTTCTGATTTTGGCCTATAAATGACGATCTATAGCCTGACTATGGTAACATCATAAAGCTTAAAAATTAATTTGTGACTTCTCAGTGATTATGTCTGATGACAGTTAGAAGGACTGCTGAAGGATTTGCATGTGAAGAAACCTTAACTGCACATGCCAAAAGTAAAAAAAAAAAAAAATCAATTTATACTTCAATTCAAAGTTTTATTTTGTTTTTTATAATTAAACTTAATTTGGTTCTGTTTGACATTGCTACACAGTAAAAATTTTTTACAAAAAGTACTTTTTGTGAGATTTTATATATGTATATATGAATGTATGTATGTATGTGTATGTGTATGTGTGTGTGTGTGTGTATATATATATATATATATATATATATATATATATATATATATATATATATATATATATATATATATAAAAACATACACGCACAAACCTATTTGTTCCATGCAACTGCTTGGACAATCATCTAACATTAAAATTGACAGAACCGAACCAGGGTCAGTGGCTACCAAAGTTCGGCCGGTTTCATAGCAACAAAAGCTACTCTATCCATCTGCATTTAAGAGTCTCGCCATTGAAAATCAAAAACCTGCATGGAATTGAAATTGCACATTGGGTAGTTCACCCATGCAAAAATGGGTGGTATGTAGTGGACATGAAGTTGTAGCACATTGAGTTAGAAGGGCAGAGATTACTATGATGAATGTAAAGCACACTAATAAGATTGTTTGGTATAAAGACAAAACAAATTACATGCATGCTTATTTTCCCATAATATTGGTGGGGAGGAGTAATCCAAGTGCCATAATTATGGGTCGTCTACAATGAAATAGATTCCTGTGCACAATAAAAAATCCTGTACACGTGGCTCTGATTTTGCTTGTTGAAATGACATAGATATAGAATGTATGTGTCTGATTTTGTAGATCAAAGCATGTGTATCCATAAGTGCATCATCATACAATACAACAGGGTCTCATACTTACAAGGGACAGCTCATTCCAGCAGTGAGGTAAGATGTGATAATTACTAAGAACACCATCTTGGAAATACCTGTACACCAGTTGGAGCCAAAAAGCCCAAAAGGTTGCCCGATTGTATTACCATGGCAGAGATCTACAGATCTGTGAAAGTAAAAGCCTTGAGACATGGCCCTGCAAGACCATCATTTTAAGCCTTGAGACATGGTCCTGCCAAACTATCATTTTAAGCCTTGAGACATGGCCCTGCAAGACCATCATTTTAAGCCTTGAGACATGGTCCTGCCAAACTATCATTTTAAGCCTTGAGACATGGCCCTGCAATACTATCATTTTAAGGCTTGAGACATGGCGCTGCAAGACTATCATTTTAAGCCTTGAGACATGGCCCTGCAAGACTATCAGTGAGTCACACTGTATTGAGGGTGCTCCACTGTGGGGGCAGAAGGAAAGGGTTTCAAAGGCAGCCTTTCTGCATATATGTACAGCTAACAAACACTGTTATTGACCTTCCAGGACCTGTTAATACAAACACTTTAAAATTTTCCAGCTGGCTGTGTACTTTAAAAAAGTAAAATACAAAATAGTCTCAATTTTGAACCTATATTTTGAATAGTATGTGTGTAAAACTATGAAAAAATTGTAAAATATAGAATCTTTAGCCTTGGTTTCCTGGTTTTTTTTTCTGGTTATAGGGGGCACTTAATAGAGAATGGGTGCTCATTAGGATGATTGCATGCCTGTTTACTGTTCTCTTTTGTGTAAATTCTACTGACGTGTCCTTTCGTTTATTGAAGCAACTTTTATACTTTGTAGTTTGAACCCTGAAAGAATGAGTCTCAAGAATGGAGCCCTCGTCATCAAAGATACATATGACACACCAACAGAAGAGTCCTACTTTCCGGTAAAATTGTTAACTGAATTATCTGAGATATACATGTATATTTCATGTTTAATTCCTTTTTGTAGTGCATTCCCCACTTGTAGGGCACTGACTGCTTTTGGAGCAATGTGGATCAGTGTTCCATGCATTGCTCAGAACAACCTGATCTTGCAAGACTGTATATACTTTATCAATTTTTTCATGGTAATTCATACTGATGACCCAACATACATGTACGAGTGATAAAATGTACATTTTCCAGAGCAACATGGACAGGATGTAGAGACAAAATACAATTTTTAGTTCAACTGACTCGTCAGTCAGCTGAGCTTCTAGGATGGATCTTCCTCTGTCGTTCATCTGTCTGTGATCTCTCAAAAATTTCACATTTTGGCCTCCTCCAAATCCGGATCCAACTGGATCCTCTTCAAACTTCCTGAGGATATACCTTGAGTGGGTCTCTACCAAGTTGGTACAAATGGTCCTGTTCCAGTAATTTTTTGATTTTTTTTTTTAATGTTTAATTCATTTTTTGATAGAGTTTTAAAACATCTCCTCCAATCGGCCACACCAATTGCTTTAAAATTGTATATGGTCACTTCTGGGGTCTGCTAGACCTTTATTTGTTCACAAGGTGGCACTGTGAGTTTTTCCTGTTTTTAAAACAAATTCTTGTGTGTTTTCACTATTTTTGACGTCTCCAAAACTGTCTTGCAGATTGTCCTGAAACTTGGTGGAAATGTACCTTGTGGAAGGGTCATACAAAGTTGGTCACTTGATGGTGATGTTGTGGATCCCTGACATGCTGGAAATGGTCTTTAAAAAGTGGGAACAACTACCTGTATGTTTATGCACAGCATGCAGTCCCCTTTATCACTGATTAAACAGCTAAATGGAGAGGCACTTCATTTGTGACTGGAGTACCAGATAACAGTGGCTGTTAAATATTTTCTGTTGTCTATCATATACTAGTAGGTAAAGTGGGTCCCTTACTGATATCTCACAGACATTACATTGGAATGGTGCTACTCGGTGTACAAAAGGCTTTTGACACTGTTGACCATGACAATTTGAGCAAAAAATGGAGTGCCATGGGTGTAGGGTCAACTGCCTGGTTTAAGTCCTACCTGTCAGGTAGGATACAAATAGTGAGTGTCAATGGTGAGTTTTCAGACCCCTTACTGGTAACATGTGGCATGCCCCAAGGAAGCATCCTGGGCTCGCTGCTATTCCTTTGCTACATAAATGATCTACCCACAAGTGTAAAATGCAAGTTGGCATAATATGCAGATAACAGTGCTTTGTTGATATCGGGTAAAGATCATATAACCATAGCAAAGGAACTTAGCTCAGAATTGCAATCCTGTCATCAATGGCCTTGTGACAATAAACTCTCCCTACAGCTAGGCAGAATTGAATCAATGTTATTTGGTTCAAAGAGAAAAATAAAAAGGGCTAACAAATTCAATGTAATCTGCAATGGTGAAAAAATCCAACAGACCAAAACTGTTAAGTATGTGGGAATCACTTTTGATGAGAGTTTGTCAGGTGAAGTCACAGCACAATGTGTAATCCAGAAAACCAATTCTAGACTTAAATTCTTGTGTATAAACAGGAAAGGCATGTGAATGAAAAGGCAAAAAAGAGCCTATGTTCAGCCCTTATACTCATGCTCAGCTTGGTTTTCTGGACTGAGCCTAAAGTATAAAGCTTGAAGTCAATCAGTGACCGCAAACTCCCTTGTCCAGGATGGAGGGACAGACAGATGGACGGACCCGTAGGTGACGACAATACCCCTCCAGTAGGTCAGGTTACTTCTGTTTAACCTAATGACAAACCTTTGGTGCAAATGCAATGAGCAGAGATATCATGGCATGGCCATTTTTCTTCCATGCAGCACTGTAACCTAAATATGTGACCCAGTAACCTAGTTTTCAACAGGCACCTCAGGCATCTTTAGGAACAACTGTCATAAATAATTGAAGCTATATTCAATATTTTCTTAGATATTGTGTTAACAGCATTTTTTTTTCTTCAATGTAGTACTGTGACCTTAATATGTAACCTAGTGACCTACTTTTCTATAGGCACCTGAAGCACCTCAATGGCCTTCTGTGATAAAAATTTGGGGTCTGTAAAGTGAGTATTTCCCAAGATATGGTATGGCAAGGCCATTTTTCTTCAATGCAACACTGTGACCTACATATGTGACCCTGTGACCTAGCTTTTACTAGGTGTCTGAGGCATCCTTAGGACCAACTGTCATAAATAACTGGTGCAGCTACAATGAATGATATAATATTTGAAGATATCATGGTATGGCCATTATTTTTCAATGCAGCACTGTGACCTAAATTTGTGACCCAGTGACCTAGTTTTTGATAGGCATCTTGGGCATCCTTAGGTCCAACTATCATAAATAATTGATGAAGCTGCTTTTTACCTCAGCTGACTTGTGAGTCAGCTGAGGTTTTGTGAGGGTTCGTCGTCCGTAGTCCGTCCGTAGTCTGTCTGTCCACAATTCACAATTTCGACTTCTCAAAAACAGTCGACCAGATCCACTTCAAACTTGGTGGAGATGTGCCTTGGGTGGGTTTCTACCAAGGTTGTTCAAATGGTCACGGTCCAGTGATTTTTGGATTTTAAAAGAATTTTTTTGTTCTTTTGTGGGCAAATCTTAAAAAAATCTTCTCCGAAACCGCTCACCCAATTGCTTTGATATCACACAGGAACATTCCATGGGACTCCTAGTTCTTAATTTGTTCACCAGGTGGCGCTGCAATTTTTTTCTAATTTTTTATGGATTTTTGTGTGTTATGGCTATTTTCGACTTCTCCAGAACCGCCACTCAGATTTAGCTGAAACATGGTGGATATGTTCCTTGTAGAAGGGTCAAACAAAGTTGTTCACTATGTGGGAATGCTGCAGATTCCTGATTTTTAACGATTTTTTTTCAATTCGGGTACTTATCAGTCAATGCAGCTTTCCTATTGATTACTATGGAAGTCAATGGGCATTCTAGTGCTAATTGACAGGACAACTGACACGAAATTTACTGTTTACTTGATAACTTGAGATCTGTTTTGAGTTAGCTGCAGATGTTAATTATTCTGTATAAAGGTCTGCTGAGACAGTACATGAATGACCTTGACCTCGTTTGTGGGGTCACATTGCAACATACATGAATTTTACTCTTCATTATAACTTGAGAACTACTTGAACTTTGATGTTGCACATGTAAGTGTTCTGCCATAAAGGTCAGACTTACTCAGAACATGGTGTCCTTGATCCTTTCCCAAGTTCATAGAGCTGCAAGTGTGATGAATGTCAAGATCAGCTGAGGCACGGGCTGTTCACACAGCCCTCTTGTTTAGATATTGTGTTAACGCCGTTTTTTTTTTGACAATGTCATACTGTGACCTAAAAATGAGTCCTAGTGATGTACCTTTCAATAGGCATCTGAAGCACCTCAATAACCCCCTGGGATAAAAATTTGGTCTCTGCAAAGTGAGTATTTTTGGAGATATGGGGTTAACAAGGCATGGACGGACAGACGGACGGATGCATAGGTGACAACAATACCCCTCCGGCCTTATAGGCCGAGGGGTAACAAAACTTCAAACTGCGCAAAATAAGATAGTCAGATTCATTTTAGGAAAACACAATAGATGCTGGAAGGCACGTGGGACAAGAAGAACTGCACAGTGTGTCAATGCTAAAACCTGCAGACTGAAACAACTAAAGCTAAATCAAGTTTGTAAAATTTCCCCAGATACATCCCCACAATATCTTGGTGCATTTTTCATCAAAAACCAAACTCAGCATAACTATAGCACCAGAAACAGCGCATCAAATTTTCATCTCCCAAGAGTAAATGGTCCAGCAAGACATACATTCTATTTTACAGCAATCAAAGCATTGACCTCCCTCCCTGAGCATATCAAATGTAATAATAACATATCTACCTTCGAATCAGCAATAAAAAACATCTGACAGAGCAGTCAACAGTGGAGGAAGACAGTCCATACCTGTATTATTAGCCTGTACTATGGTGCAGGTGTGGACTGCCTTCATCTGCTGATGATCGGTTCCCAGTTATCACACACAGCCACTTCTCATATACTATCATATTTACGAAGACAGACATATTTTTAATGGTGATAGTTGTTTATTCATTTTCTACACAATGCATACCTATTCTGTATATATATATATTTGTGTGTGTGTGTGTGTGTGTGTGTGTGTGTGTGTGTGTGTGTGTATTTATTTACTTTCATATATTATATTTTAAAAGTATTATTTTTTATATTATTTATAATTTCTTTTTTTTGCATGCTTTATCCAACTTCATGATCACCCCTTCATCTGACCCACAGGACCCCAATGGAACTAAGTTGTTCAGTCTTTATTGGTCTATCCTGGGCAATTCAACATAACTGTGTACAAACAAGCTTTTCTGTTCTTAAACACAGGTCAGTTTTTTACTTGGTTTTTAGTCTACAGCAACTTCATGTTTTATGTGTCTATTACTGTGGTTTTATTTGCTGTATGTACTTTTTTATATATTCTTATGAAGTTTGCTAAATATAATCAATCAATCAATCACTGTTTTTATCAGCATGACGTGTAATGCACATATCCTAGAATGGATGAGAGTTTAATCTGAACCCCCATTGTGCCTGAGTTGGCTTTTCATCTGCTAGGGGTATGGATCAAGCTCTTCTGCCTTTAAACAATTGTATCAAATATGGATTTTAAACAAATTTCAATTTAGGTACTGGTAGCTTAATATATACGTTTGTATTGATTACAATGTACATGTAAGTCAATGGAGATTGCAATGGTAATTCCCATATTAAACTTTTTCAGAACTGGGTGCCAGATTTACTTCAGACTTGATGGGGATGTATGTACCTTTGATAAATCTCTACCAAAATTGTGCAAATGATAAGGCTCCAGTGATTTTGGACTTTTTATTCATATGTTTTCAGTCGGCTCAGCTTGTGTGAGGGTGTGTTATCCATCTGTCCATCCTTCACAATTCAAATTTTTGGCTTTACAAAAATTTAGGGGAGCCTACTACTCAATGTGTTTTATGTCTGGACTCTGGTTGTTTCCCAAGGTTGAAGCATAGCTTTTACAGGTTTCAGTGATTACCAGGTTTAACTGACATATTTGCTTAAATCTTTCTAATAGTGGTTTTTAGAAAGTGTGTATGGTTTGTTTTGGTGTTGTTAATTTTTACCTTGAGTGACATTGAAAGGTCCAACTGACATATTGGCTTATATCTTCTCAAAAGTGGAACCTGTTGCTTTGCATGTAAAATGATGACTTCTAAACTGTATGGGTGAAGACTGATATTGCAAGCAGTGATGATAGTTTCAAAGAAAAGTGACTTGGATGTTATTCTAAAGGTCACAGGGCCATTTCAGTCTGTTTATCCAAGGTCACCTGAGCACAGGAATGTCGCAGTTCTTTTGTTATGAATTTCTTTGTTTATGTTTTGGTAAAATCTTGAAAATACCTTTATGGAAAGAGCTAGGTCCATTGCTTCAAAATTGCATAGGGACACTTCTGGGTTCCCTGAAAGCTTAATTATGCTCCCCTTCGAAGAAGGTGGGGCATATAGCGTTGCACATGTCGGTCGGTCGGTAGACTGTGGTTTCCGCACATTAACTCAAGAAGGTTTTCAGCCAGGACTTTGATACTGTACAGGTTTATTATTCTAGTCAAAAGCTAGGCAAAGTACGAAGATGGGTGACATTGACGTAATTTCCAAGGTCACAGTGGTACCTGAGTCAACTTTGGTTTCCGCACAATAACTGAAGAGGTTTTTAAGCTAGGACGCTTATATTGCACAGGATTATAGTCCATAGTTGGGGCTAGGCGAAGTTTGAAGATGGGTGACCTTGACCTGATTTTAGAGGTCACAGAGCCACTTTACTGAATAGGGTTTCATGCTTTCTGCATGATAACTTATACCTTGGAGGTAGAACTTTTATATTGCACAGCTTTATGGTTCTATGTAAGGGCAAGGTTGAGTTTGAAGATAGATGACCTTGACCCAGTTTTCAGGGTCACAGAGAGATTGTAGAATTTCTGTGGTTTCCACACAATAACTCCAGAAATTTTTGAGCTAGGACTTTGATACTGTACAGGTGCATCATTCTAGTCAAAAGCTAGGCAAATTTTAAAGATGAGTGACCTTGACCTAGTTTCCAAGGTCACAGTGATACCTGAGTCAACTTTGGTTTTGTGTACAATAACTGAAGAGGTTTTTAAACTAGGAGGTTGATATTGCACAGCATTATAGTCCATAGTTGGCGTTAGGCAAAGTTCGAAGATGGGTGACCTTGACCTGATTTTAAAGGTCACAGATCCACTTTACTGAATGTGGTTTCATGCTATTTGCATGATAACTTATATGTTGGAGCTAGAACGTTTATATTGCACAGCTTTATGGTTCTCTGTAAGAGCTTGGTTTAGTTTGAAGATGGGTGACCTTGACCCAGTTTTTAGGGTCACAGAGAGTTTGTAGAATTTCTGTGGTTTCCACACAATAACTCCAGAAGTTTTTGAGCTAGGGCTTTGATACTGTACAGGTGCATCATTCTAGTCAAAAGCTAGGCAAAGTTCAAAGATGAGTGACCTTGACCTAGTTTCCAAGGTCACAGTGATACCTGAGTCAACTTTGTTTTTCTGCACAATAACTGAAGAGGTTTTTAAGCAAGGACGTTTATATTTCACAGGATTGTAGTCCATATTTGGGGCCAGGCAAAATTTGAAGATGGGTGACCATGACCTCATTTTTAAGGTCACGGAGCCACTTTACTTAATGTGGTTTCATGCTTTCTGCATGATAACTTATACCTTGGAGGTAGAACTTTTATATTGCACACCTTTATGGTTCTCTGTAAGGGCTAGGTTGAGTTTGAAAATGGGTGACCTTGACCCAGTTTTCAGGGTCACAGAGAGATTGTAGAATTCCTGTGGTTTCTGCACAATAACTCAAGAAGTTTTTAAGTTAGGACGGGGATACTATACAGGTCTATAGTTCTTGCTAAGGGCTAGAAGAAGGCTAAAGTTTGGTGATCTTGATTTAATTTCCAAGGTCAGGTTGGTACCTGAGTTAATTTTGGTTTATACATGATAACTGACGAGGTTTTTAAACTAGGACTTTTATATTGCACTGGATAATTGGCCGTATTCGGGTTAGGTCAAGTTTGAAGATGGGTGACCTTGACCTAATTTCAAAGGTCACAGAGCCATTTGGTTGAATACTGTTTCTGCATGATAACTTGCATTTTAGAGGTAGCACTTTTATATTGCACAGCTTTATGGTTGCCTATAAGGGCTAGTTTGAGTTTGTAGATGGGTGACCTTGACCCAGTTTTGAGGGTCACACACAGACAGTAGACTTCCTGTGGTTTTTGCACAACAACTGAAGAAGGTCAAGTGAAAATGAGTTACCTTGCCCTAATTTCCAAGGTCATAAAGCCACTTTGCTGAATATAGTTTCTAAATGATGACTAATTTTTCGGCTATAACTTTTATATTGTCCAGGGTTTTAGTCGTTTTTTAAGGACTAGGTTAAAGTCTAAAGATATGTGACATTGATGTATGATAAACTTCACTAATTTCGTAAGGTCACGAGTGCCCCATCTACCACTATCAATAGGGTAGCGAGGGCAAGGGTAATGAGGGCAGGGGGCATCTATGTTTTACAAACATATCTTGTTAGTTCAACAAGTGCCACTCCAATTTTTTAAAGTGAATCTTGTGTGTTTTTGTTACTTTTGATTTCCTCTTCTCTGATCTGAGCCGCTGCTAGACTCCCTGCAAACTTGATGGGAATGTACCTTGACTCAATCTCCTCTGAATTTATTTACTACGTGGTGCTGGTGATATTTCTTAATTTTTTATGGATATTCGAAATTGAAATTACTGGTAAGGGTGCATGTCATGTAAACATTGTTACTGCAGGGAAAGCAGGACAATGGCTTGTATCTCCGTAATGATGGATCCATGTAGCTTGACTCAATCTGCATCAAACATGTACATTCAATGGCACTACAGTCATTTCCTGGTTTAAAAAGTTGTCCAAATCATGGAATGATCGACAGATAAGAATACATGTTAACATGATTATATACCCCGAGTCCAAAGGATCCGAGGGATATATTGGTTTTGTGACTGTTCACCCGCCGTCTGTCTGTCCATCTGTCAGTCAGGACGACGTTACTGTGATAACTAAAAAAATATTGTATGTAGCTCTGCCAAATTTTGGTTAGTGATGCACCTTATGAAGAAGCAGGTCAAGTTTAAAAACTAGCATCCTGTGATCATTAATCAGTTAATTGACAAAAGATTGTTAAGCAACCCCCAGACGACATTACCGCGATAACTAAAAAAGTATTGCATGTAGCTCTGCCAAATTTTGGTAAGTGATGTACCTTATGATGAAGCAGGTCAAGTTTAAAAACTAGCTTCCTGTGATCATTAATTAAAGTGTGTGTGTCAATGCACACTTTTCTGTTTTTCTAGGAATTCTTTATTTTTTTTTTCTTTCTTTCTTTCTTTCTTTCTTTCTTTCTTTCTTTCTTTCTTTCTTTCTTTCTTTCTTTCTTTCTTTCTTTCTTTCTTTCTTTCTTTCTTTCTTTCTTTCTTTCTTTCTTTCTTTCTTTCTTTCTTTCTTTCTTTCTGAATTTGAAATTTTCAATCTTAAATATCTTAAACAGTATAATAGAGATGTCATTCCAACTTCTACTGGGGGTTGTTGATCATTGGCACCTAATCACCTAATGAATTAAAAATAAAAGTTGTAGCAATTTAAATTATGTTAAAAAGCACCATTAGAAATTTTAAATCTTGAATAACTTCAAAGCTATAATAGATAGAGATGCCATTCCAACTTCTACTCCTGTTTTATGGAATAGTTGTACATTGCCATACCAATATGCCTTGAAGACACACACACTGATTTGCTTTGCAGCAAATCATCTTTCCTAGTTAATTAGTAAATTAATCAAAGATCATTTGGCAACCTCCAGATCTGAACCATCAGGCAACCTCCAGAGGACGTTACCATCATAACTAAAAAAATATTGCATGCAGCTCCACGAAATTTTGGTTAGTGATGCACCTAATGATGAAGCAGGTCAAGTACGAAAACTAGCATCCTGTCATCATTAATTAAGTAATTAATTAACAAAACATTGTTAGGGAATATCCAGGTCCAAACGGCCATATCTCTGTACCTGTGACCCCTATTCATTTCAGATTTGGTTCAAGTAGTCTATAGACCAGAGGCATTTTTCTAAAGTGGTCAGTCTGTCCATCTGACTGACCGTCTGTCTGTTTGTCCCCCTGGTCAAAATAACAGATTTTTGTCTTTTTCTCTAAAACTAATGGTCAGGTTATCTTCAAACTTGGTGGGAATGTAACCTGTATATATACCCACAAGATATTTATGGGCTGCATTGCATTTATACGTTCTCCCTTATCCAGAGTTGTTTGCATCTTAATACAGTCATCCATCCTTTGAAAGACCACTCATAGGGCAGGTCAAAAAGAGGTCACATGGAGTAGGTGGCTTTGCAATTGAAATTCAGTAAAAAGGGAAAGATAGCACTGATATTGTGACAAAAGTTGGCTCTTAAAGATGATTTCTCAATTGGGAGACAGTGCGCCATGCGGGGGATATATTTGTTGTCGCGTGTGACAACTATCTCTAGTTGATATTGGAATAGTGATGCACTTGAATGTTTATGTAATTTTCTCCTTAATTTTACACCAGATCCACTTCAAGTTTGGGACACCCAACTTTCAACTGTTGCTATTTTTTCCTTTAGCAGAACACAGGCTGACCACACAGCCTTCTTGTGTGAAGTGTGAATGAACTAAGAAAGATTGCAGGCAGTGGACGGTAATTTATTCTGTGAACACCGTATTTCCAAGTTTGCATCTGTTTCCTAACCTGGTGATCCTGTATCTTCTGTGCAGGTAGAAAGGGCCAAATCGGCACATTTCCTCTTCATTCATGGTGGGGAAGATGAAATGGTTTCCCCAAGTGTTGCCAATGACTTGCCAAACCGTCTTGCTGCTCATGGCAAATCCAATTACACTCTGCTGTTCTATGAAGGGGCTGGTCACTTGATTGAACCACCCCATGCTCCTCTGTGCAGTGTTTTTAATCACCGGGTATTCAGTAAGTACATTTTGTCTATACTAATAAGACATTTACAGGTTTGAGGATCGGAGACTTGTGCTTTAATTCCACAAGAACTGTGTCTTTTGTACATGTATGATGATCCTGTTGCACATGATAGTTAAGTTTTCAAAGTTTATAAAGCGACATCATGTAGTTTGTTGTCGATGACAAATGTGGCAAATATTAAAATCCAGCTGGAAAAAGGGCTGACTTTGTCAGAGAAATTGACATGGGTCAGCTGCAGAGAATTTGTTAATGCTGAATCTTATCCCTGGTTGGCCTGGGCAGATGTCATTATCTTTCTTTCTTTTCAGCTCAGCAGTTCTGTCAGTCAACTGAATTGTTATAATAATCCTTCACCTGTCATTCAGTGTTCAGTGTTTAACATCTGTCCAGCAACTGATTTTGTGTTCTCTTGGTGGGAATGTAGTTTGACTCAACCTTCAACAAACATGTAAATTTAGTGGCACCAGTAATATTTACTGATTTTTAACAAAATTTCAAAGTTATGTATGATGAATAAGAATACATGTTTGCACTCTTTTGATTGGGATACTGGTGTATATCTATGTTTATGTATTTTCTATGAAACCATACGACAGATCATCTTCAAGTTTGACACTGAAGTACACTGTTCTTTGGCATTACCTTAGTAAAACTAGCTCACTAAGTTGAGTATTTGAGTCAATCATAGCATATTCTGAGCTTAAAGTTAAGCTGGCTCATCTCTGCTCTATTGAAACCTGAAGCTCAACTCAGCTCATGTCGGGTTGGGACTCATTTTTAGGTTTAGTATGTTAAGATTGGCTGAGCCGGGGGGGGGGGGGGGGGGGGTGAATTTTTAAAAACTGTTTGGTTCGGTGGCATCCAACCACCTTATCTCAGGAACAATCAGGAGAACCTTTAAGTTATGAAATTTGTGTTATACATGTACATTATGATGGACCAGGGCCCTATTTAAAACTAGATTCCTCTGATCGTTTAGTTATTTTCCAAACCTTTTGAACCTTTCCGTTGGGTAGAATGAGTGCACCCAAGGGGTGGACATTACTATGGTATCTCAAGAAAGATTGATGATAGCTTCAAAAAATATGTGTCACAGATACAATTTAGGATGGACCAGACCTTTATTTAAAAAAGAGCTCTCTGGTCCTTTTTGGCTCAGCTGATAAGTCAGCTGATCTTTTAGGAGGGGAGGTCATCCGTCATCTGTCGTCCGTCCATCCACAATTCACATTTTCGACTTTTCAAAAACCACCAGCCAAATTCACTTCAAACATGGTGGCAATGTACCTTGGGTGGGTCTCTTCCAAGTTTGTTCAATTAGTCCCACTCCAGTGATTTTTAGCTCTGCTGACTTTATAGTCAGCAGAGCTTAAAGAATCTGTTTGCATTCATCGTTTGTCCCTCTGTCTGTCCATCCGTATAGGCTTACTTTCTACTTTTGCTATAAACTCAGCTGATGAACTAGTCACAAGAACCAAAATAGTGATAGGCCTACCAATTCTCCTTTATCTTTTGCAGAAGTAATAAAATTTGGATTTTGAGTGGTTGAGCCTGTACATATTGGAAGCACTATAATGTGTATTTAATGAAGAATATTTCAAACGTTGAGAGGACTGGTTTAAAACCACCAGTTGCCTTTTGTGGGTGACTGCCTGTCTCAAGTCAGGAGTGAAATTTGTTTCTTCACCTTGGTATTGGAATATGAATGTTGATGCTTTGGTAACTCTGAAATCTCTTTGTTGTCATTGTTGGGTTTGATATTTATGAATATGGGTCATGTTTTTCAACATAAGTGTATCATACTAGAGATGTCTGTCATTAGACTTTTTACATTTTTGTCTTCTTCTCAAAAACCGCTGCATAGAATGTTTTGATTTTGCACATGGGTGTTCTCCAGGTGGACCTGTATAGAGTTTGCAAAGGAGGTGATAATGCAATAGTATTTCTATTTTTTATGAAGTTTTTAATTTATTGTTTGAAAAAAAAAATCTTCATCTCAAGAACTGTTTGGCCAATTGATTTGATATTGCACATACAGTCACCTGGGGTTGACTAATTCTTATTTTGGCCACCAGGTGGTGCTGCAATTTTGTTTCTATTTTTTGTTTTTTTTTGGAATTTTTGTGTGTTAAGGCTATTATCGACTTCTTCTCCAGAACATCTAAACAGAAGTGCTCCAAATTTTATGAGAATATAGCTGGCCTTTACACAGTAAAAGTTTGCGAATATAATGTGGATATATTAATTTTTGACAAAGTTCAGGATATCAAACTTTGCGAATGTAAATGAGTGCTGCCACTGTATATGAATATATGGCAATTCAGTGCATATATTGCACTATTGTATTTACATTTTCAAATTCTTCTCAAAAATGGCTTCATGGAATGTTTTGATTTTGCACATGGGTGTTGCCCAGATGGACCTCGACCAAGTTTGCAAAGATGATGATGCAATAAGTTTTCTATTTTTAATAATTTTTTAAATATATTTTTTGAAAAAAATTAAATTTCCTGGCCTGAAGAGCTACCTGGCCAGTTGCTTTGATATTGCACATAGGATCACCTGGGGTCACCTAGTTCTTATTTTGTCCACCAGGTGGCACTGCAATTTTTCCAGGAACTTTTGTGTTCTAAGGCGATTTTTGCAGAACGGCCACACAAAATTACTTATAATTTTATGAGAATATAGTTGGACTTTAGACGATAAAAGTTTGCAAAAATAATGTGGATATGTTGATTTTTGACAAAGGTATGGAATATAAAACTTTACAAACATAAGTGAGTGCGGCCACTGGATGAATATATATGGCAATACAGTGCATGTATTGCACTATTGTATTTACAATTTTGACATCTCAAATACCAATGTGTTACCACTGTACATGTATATAGCTATACAGACTACAGTGCATGTATTGCAATATTATAAAAGCAGATTCCAGTCAGTAGACACAGGATCATCATGATCCTCTTGTTGTATATTTTTTTTTTATTTTGGAGGTTTGTTTTGTTCTTTTTAGGGCAAATGTTAAAAAATATTCTCCTCTTTTTCTCCTCTGAAACCGCTCACTCGATATCTTTGATATCACAGTGGAACATTCCTGGGGACTCTTAGTTTTTAATTTATTCACCAGGTGGTGCTGCAATTTTTTCCTATTTTTTATGATTTTTTGTGTGTTACTGCTATTTTTGACTTCTCCAGAGCCGTCACTCAGATTTAGCTGAAACTTGGTGGATATGTCCCATGTGGAAGGGTCAAAGAAAGTTGTTCACTAGGTGGGAATGCTGGGATTCCTAATTTTTTACTATTTTTTCAATTCAGGTACTTGTCTGTAAATGCACCTTTCCTATTGATTACTGTGCAGGTCAATGGGCATTCTAATGCCAATTCACATTTTTCGCTTCTCCGAAAATGTCATCCAGATTGACTTCAAACTTGATAGCAATGTACCTTGGGCGGTCTCTACCCAGTTTGTTTAATTGGTCATGCTCCAGTGATTTTTAGCTCAGCTGACTTGTCAGTCAGCAGAGCTTATCTTATGGTCCTGCGTCCAACGTCTGTCATCCGTCGTCCGTTATCAACAATTCACATTTGCGACTTCTCCAAAACTGTCAGCCAGATTCACTTCAAACTTGGTGGGGATGTGCCTTGGGTGGGTCTTTACCAAACTTGTTCAAATGGTCATGCTCCAGTGATTTTTGGATTTTTTTATGAATTTTTTTGTTCTTTTAGGGGGCAAATCTTAAAAAAAAAATCTTCTCCAAAACCAATTGCTTCGATATTACATAAGAACACTCGTAGGGACTATTAGTTCTTAATTTCTTCACCAGGTGGTGCTGCAATTAAAAAAAATATGAATTTTTGAATCGAAAAATGCAGTTTCTCTACTGCTTACTAATGCAAGTCAATGGGCATTCCTATGCATTCTAGTGGTTATTCACATTTTGGACTTCTCTGAAGAAACTGTCCCTCAGATTTACTTTAAACTTGATGGCAATGTACCGTGGGTGGGTCTTTACCAAGTTTGTTCAAATGATCATGCTCCAGTGATTTTTAGATTTTTCTTGATTTTTTTTTCAAAAATCTTATAAAAAGTTTTAATAGGAAAGTTTAACATGGGAATTTCTTGTAATGGTTATAACTTAAATAATTTTGGCCAGATTTGTGCCAAACTTGGTAGGGATGTGCCTTTTGTTAGTGGCTACCTAATTTGTGCAAATGGTGCCACTCCAGTGATGTTTGGACCTTGACCTCATTCCCAAGGTCAGAGGGCAACTGACACAAAATTTACTGTTTACTTGATAACTTGACATCTGTTTTGAGTTGGGACCTTGATGTTGCACATGTTAATGTTTTGTTTATGAAGGTCGTGCTTAGCCAGTACATGAGTGACCTTGACCTCATTTCTGGGGTCACAGTGCAACATACATGAATTTTACTCTTCACTATAACGTGAGAACTACTTGAAGTGGGACCTTGATGTTGCACATGTTAGTGTTCTTCTTACTCAGTAGATTGATGACCTTGATCCTACCCTGAGTTCACAGAGCTGCAAATGTGATGAATGTCCAGGTCACCTGAGCATGGGCTGTTCACACGGCCCTCTTGTTTGTTTTTTTTATGATTTTTTTTTTTTTGTTCTTTTTTGGGGGCAAATCTTGAAAAATCTTCTCGGAAACCGCTTACCCGATTGCTAAGATATCACACAGGAACACTCCTAGGGACTGCTAGTTCTTAATTTGTTCACCAGGTGGCACTGTGTTTTTTTTTGTAATTTTTAATGATTTTTTGTTTGTAATTGCTATATTTGACTTCTTGTGGAAGGGTCAAACAGAATGGTGCACTAAGTGGCACTGCTGTGGATTCCTGATTTTAAACGATTTTTTCAATTCGGGTACATACTGGTAAATGCACCTTTCCTATTGACCACGATGTCAGTCAATGGGCATTCTAATGCTAATTCACATTTTTGACTTCTTTTGTGAAAACCTCAGTCAGATGGACTCGGTGGTAATATACCTTGGATGGGTCTCTACCAGATTTGTTCAAATGGTCATGCTCCATTGATTTTTTAAATTTTTTATGAATTTCTTTGGGGGGGGGGGGGGTCGGCGGGGGCAGGGGGGATCTTTAAAAATCGCACAGGTATATGTACATGTCAGCTGAGCACAGGACTGTCACAGTCCTCTTGTTTGTGATTATTATTATTTTTGTGTGTGTGAATTTTAACAACGCTATTTGGAGGTTGACAGGGAGGTACCCAAGGGCATGACTGTTTTGTAGTATTTTATAGTGCACTTTAGTACAGTATAATATATCCATTAGGCCAATTGAACATTGCATTGTGCTGTGTGTTCTCATACAGATTAAAAGAAAAAGACACCCATCCTGACTGCACTCACCCCCAAAATCTTAGTCAGACAGACAGACAGACAGACACAAACAATGTACAGTTGCTTTTTTGATAATTTTATGTTGTTAGATCAATTGATGGCAGCAGGCGGGAAAACAAAAGCACACGCGCATGCTCAAGCGGATTGTTGGGCCCAAATACTTCAGTTCCTGAAAACCCATCTGCCCAGACCAGGAAATTCTGCAGCAGCGAGCAGACTTTAAACAAAGGACCAGCAGATGCCTTGCTGCTGTAAAGATGTACATTGTGTCTAAGCTGATGTGGAAACAAATGTATGTGTTATCAACAACGTAATTTTCGTCATGCAAAATCTACTATATCACTGAAAATTACAACTGAAATTATTGAAGTATGGATGAAAAGGTGAAAGTGACCTGGAGAGAATTGATTAAGATTTAAGATATCCTGCTTTAAGCTGGAACCATATCAGAGATGTCAATGTGACCGTAAGGTTTACACATTGTTCAATTAGGCTGTATTGTCATGTGAAAAGGTGGAACAACCTTTGGACTGATAAAGATCAATTTTGTGCCAAGCAGGCCAATATTTAAAGTTGGACCAACTATGAAACCAGTCATGTCAGGCCACGTCTGAGTTGAAACATTTTGTGCTACATGAAGGTGCTCATTTATCGAAGGTTTATATAGTCAAATTTACTGATTGCTGTAAAATGTGATACCACATGCCCTAAAGCAAGGTCAAAAACTTTCTCCAAAAGGTAGACCAAAAACTTATACTAGTTTCAGAGTTTCCTGAATATATTCTTTGTTTTTGAACATTAGTTCATTTGATCTGTCCTCACATGAAATGTGACCAAAACAGATCCACATATAGGCCAGGCATGGAGGCATTTTTTTTTTTTTTTCATTCACATTTTGGTTCATGTGGCTCTCAAAAAAAAGGACACTGCATTTTCAAATTCCTGCTGATAACATATGAATTCTTCAGAGCACCAGAAATTATGGCCACCAAAACACTACATGTTTATAAAAATATAAGTACTGTATGTCCGGTGATAACAATTATTGACCAAGGTGGCTGACACGCTTGATAAATATATCAATGTTTCCAAATGAACTGTTTGATGCATATACTTACTTAATTTCTCAACAAAGTGTATGGTAGCTCAAATCACTGATAACAGACCTTCCTTTTCCTGATACAGTGGTCCCTGTCTTGAACCACCCCTCGTATGACCGTCCACCTGGTTTGAACGTTCAAATTTGGTTGCTAAAGTTGTTTTTCTTTAATAATTTACCTCTTATGAATGACCACTTGTTAAATGCGACCACCAAGCATGAAAAACGAACAGAATTTATGACTGCATAACACAAATTTGAGCCATATCCAGCCACTATGGTCCACCCTGCAAGTCGGCCAAAACCAGCCAACAAAATACATGAATGCAGCTCACCCAATGTTATAAACTTTACATGGTTCTTTTTATGAGCATTAGATCTTTCGATTTATTTGGCAGTGAATGTAAATGTAGTCTACTCCCCATGCGTCAGGCTCCTCCATAGTAGATCTGAGAAGATTTCTTTGTTATTACATGTTTGTTAAGCTCCGTCAACATAGGCAATAAACGCTATGATCAGCCATATATTTGAGCACACACCTACAGCCTCGTTCTGGATCTGAGTAAGATTTAGGTAATTACTATTTATGCTACTAGGTGGCAGCACCTGACGACTGCGCTATGATTGTCTATGCGTGAAACCTATCAGGGCTGTCCAACTGGAGCATTGTAGCAAAATTTTGTTACAATGCTCTTTAAAATTACTGCAGATTTTTCTCAAAAATAAGTGTTTCTTTTGTAAAGAAGTGGCAAAAATGCTACAAGGAAAGAAAATTTTGCTACAGATATTTTCAGCTCGACAGCACTGCCTATAGATATAATGTTCACAACGTACAATAAGAAGTCCAAGGATTATACATACACTACATATTTTCCCCACCTGGTATGTTTAACACCAGTCCAATATAGTCATGATAGCAATTCTTATAGTTATGTTAGTATGACTGTCCATGTACATATTTGACTAGGGTCAGTGGAGGACATCTTAATATATTAGGGTAAATTAATGGACAGACTATATTCATTTTCACATAGAGTCCTGTAATTTATACTTGATAGTCTGCAAGATATGCAGGAGGATGCTTCTGTCTTTGAGGCCAAAAGTTAGGGACATTTACTTGTTCATTTTGCTCAGCACGATATGACGAATCTGTCATGACCAATGTCAAGGAATAAGTCTACGTTTTCATTCTCACTTTGGCCCGGCGTTTCATAATGTGCCCCTTGAGCACGCACAAGTCCATTTGCATTCCATTTAGTCTTTTCCAGTTCATAAGTTGCATGTTCCACTTGTCTGGTCATTCTCCACAGTTGGGATATCCCACAGAAGTCAGTTTGTGTCCTTGTACTGGTTTCTCAATCCAAACCAGATCACTGGTTTTTGAATTTTGGCTCTTTAGCTTTGCATTTTTCAGCCATCTTGGCCTTGTTGCTGGCCTGCTTTTGTGCAGTGTCTATGGCCATAGGGATATCACTGTTTTGTCCTGGTGGCACCAAATTCTCGACCAGTATTTTTGCGTTTCTACCTATCATTAGCTCCACAGACCTTTTTCCAGTCAATGCATGTTTTGTAGATCTGTACATGTGCAGAATAGTTTGGATGGACTCCTGGAGGGTTTTCCTCTCTTCGATGTTAGCTTTTAGGCTCTCTTTAATAAGTGAAGCACTCCACACCACCTTGCATTTGTGGTGCATACCAACATTACCTATCATTAGCTCCACTGACCTTTTTCCAGTCAATGCATGTTTTGTAGATCTGTACATGTGCAGAATAGTTTGGATGGACTCCTGGAGGGTTTTCCTCTCTTCGATGTTAGCTTTTAGGCTCTCTTTAATAAGTGAAGCACTCCACGCCACCTTGCATTTGTGGTGCATACCGGGCGGAATGTTGGTTTTCGATGCCGTTGGTGCTTAAAAATGCTGAAAAAAATTCATCCAAAATGAACTGTGGTCTGTTATCTGTTTGGATAGTGCACCAGAGTCCCCATCACATGAATAGGTCCTTCAAGAATCAAATAATAGCTGCAGATGTAACTATGCCAGTAGCCGCAATCTCTGGCCACTTGGAGTGCAAGTCATACACGACCACTAGATACTTTTGATTTTGCGGTGCAATTTTGACTTCTCCAAAAATGTCTGTTTGTATGTGTTGCCATGGTATTGGTTGAAGGGGAGCAGATGTGGCCTTCACCGGATGCTAAGAATACAAGGCTGACAGTTTTTAACACACTGCTCAATCTATTTGATAATTTTAACCCTTTCCCCCTCAAACCGGCCAAAACCGGCTGGTGGTCAAATGTCGTCTGCTTCAGTGTATTCTACAAGTTTCAACAGTTATGAAAAACAATTTGACTGAGAAATGTACATGAGACTTATCAAGATCACATGCCCCAGGTCAACAGCTTTCCTTGGCATAGGTTGGGCACTTAGTGCCCAACCCATGCCAAGGAAAGCTGTTGACTCAGTCTTAATTCAAGGGGGAAAGGGTTAAGGAACCAGATTGTGTCCTGGCATTTTTTGCTTTATACATGTACGTACTGGTCATTCCCAGGTGTCCATCATGAGCGACCTCTAATGATTTTGCTTGGTTGGAGTGATTGCGGAATCACACTACGCATGCCTTCATCCACACAATACTCGTTGTATACAGAAAATTAATCACTGAACTTTGCATATGGTCAGAGCTCTACTGGTGTAGTAGAAGGCCAACCACCTTGTATAAATTTGCCCAATTTTGTAATCACAGGATCTCTTTCAGACTCGTGTGTCGGTTTATCCATGGTTAAGTTCATGTAGTTCAGTGGCTCAGTCATAATTTCCAAAACCTGACTTTTCTCGTCACGAGAAGATGTTGTACACATTGTCACTGCGCCATGTCCAAAACGCGAAAGCATGTCTGCAATGCGCTATTGCGCTAGGAAGTATATTGCACTTGGTAATCATGTTGGTAGAGTCTGTCTGATCACGGGTATTTCCGTCGTGGTTTGTGACCAGAACCAGTTGTGGCTAACAGTGTGGTCAAGCTTTGGTGGTCTAGCTGTTCTTAAGGTAAATCAATGGCCAAATGGGTATGTGCCAATCATCACATGCATAGATGCATGCGAGAGCCTCATGCTCTCCAACAGAGTATTTCCTTTCTGTTTCTGACAGTGTTTTTGATGCAAACGCCACAGGATGCTCGATGCCATTGATACACTGGGAAAGTATGGCGCCCATGGTGACCCCTGACGAATCTGTCATGACGTATGTGTCAGCACTGGGATCAAAATGCACAGGCAGTGATGCGATGGACTGTTTACTGTAGGGACCTCACTGTTCCGTTCTCCAGGCCCACTCGGTTCCTTGCCACAGTAGTTTTAGTAGTGGCTCCACTAGGCTGGCATAGTTTGGAACAAAATTCGCATAAAACTTTGTTGTGCTTAGAAAGGATGCAAGTTCCTTTATGTTGGCAGGCTCTGGCAGTTGCATAATAGTTTCAACATTCGAAGTTGTTGGGTGTATTCTTGCAGCCGAGATACAGTAAACCAAGAAATCAATTTGTGCCTTTGCAAAGTCATATTTTGCTATGTTCAATGTGAATCCCTGTCCAGGGAAATGTGACATTGCTTGGTTCAGGTGATGATTGTCTTCAGTTTGTGTATGAGTGTGGATAATGATATCATCCAAGAGGCTCATGACACCATCAATATCTTGGAGAAGATCACGGATTATCTTCTGAAAGCAAGTAAGTGCTGATGACCGGCCATATGGGACTCTGAAATATACAGAAAAACACCATCATGCATGACAAATGCTCTGAGGTAATGACTGTCTTTACAAAGGGGTACCTGTAAATACCTTTGGCACAAGTCTATCTTGGTGTATACTGTTCAGCAATTAAATTATGAGGCCATTTCTATCATGGTTGGCATAGGGTATTTATTTGATGTTATGGCTTTGTTTACTTCTCTCAAGTCAATACATAGCGTTATTTGTTTACTTCTCTCAAGTCAATACAGAGTATTATTTCATTGTTTTTTTGATGAGCGACAACCAGGTTAGATATCCACGGGCATGAATCTATTTTTGGCTCAGCTGACTTGTCAGTCAGCTGAACTTATCTTATAGTCCTTCGTCCACCGTCGGTTGTTTGTCCAACAGCTACTCAAAACTCTGTTGAAATGTTTCCAGAGATACGACAAAATACCAAATAGATACAACACTAACTCAAGAACATTATTCAAATTGTGTCAAGATGTAGTTTGAAATGACAAAGTATAGTCCTCAAAGTGTTTAGAGTGGTAAGAGGGAAAGTACCGGGGGTAAAGTATACTTAACCCACCTAGAGAATTTTCTCTGGTCCGTCTTAAGTCGGAAAACCATGATCATACTCACTTTTTGCAGGATTTCTTTCCTTTTAATCTTAATCCAGTACAGTGGAAGAGGTGGCTTTCAGCTAACACCTTAGTACACTTTACCTCATAACACCTCTAGTCAACTGTATGGTGCTAAAAATTGTATAACTATTTACCAGTTTATACCAGTGTCGGTATGGTGGAATAGTGTATGAAGCTTTTAAGTTTCGAAGGAGGTGTCTGTCGTCGGTCGTCCTGCAACAATTCACATTTTCGACTTCTTTAAAACCGTCAGCCAGATCCACTTTAAACTTGGTGGGGATATGGCTTGGGTGGGTCTCTTCCAAGTTTTTTTCAATTGGTCATGATCCAGTAATTTTTTTCATTTTTTACAATTTTTGTTGTTGTTGCTTTTACATGCCTATTGATTACCATGCAAGTCAATGGGGATTGCAAAGTCAATAGGGTTTGCAATGTTAATTGAGATTTTTTTACTTTTTTTCTGAAACCATCTGCTAGATCCACTTCAAACTTGGTGGGGATATGCCTTGGGTGGGTCTCTGCTAAGTTTGTTCAAATGGTCACAGTCCAGTGATTTTTGGATTTTTCATGATTTATTTTTTTGGTTCATTTTTTGGCGAAATCTAAAAAAGTCTGTATCCCTATATATACTTGGGCCAATTACTTCGAAATTGCATAGAGACACTTCTGGGTAGGAGCCTGACACTTGGACAGTGGGTAAGTGACCTTGACCTCATTTCCAAGGTCACAGGGCATATTAGATGAAATTCTCTGTTTATATAACTTGAGAACTACATGTGTTTGAGCTGGGACACATATATTGCACACACAAGTTGTCCTCAAGGAAGGCCAGACTTAGACAGTATATGAGTGGCCTTGACCCCATTCCCAAGGTCATGGGGCCACTTATTCATTTTATTGTTGACTTGAGAACTATTTGACCTTGATCCTTGAATTTTACTGTTCACATCATAATTTTCTGATAATACATTAAACAAAATGAAAAAGGCTGATCACACAACACTTAAATCCCCCCCCCCCCCCACCGATGTATCTGGACTACATAATAAATGCATTGGAATACTGAGATATGTTTTCTTCTGTGAAATAAAGGCAACTAACTATATGTAGGTCAATCTATGCCATTTCCTCTTTCTCTCCTTCATTTCCAAAATAAAGGCAACTTTGCCCATTTTCTTCCTTGTCTGTGAAATAAAGGTTTTTGATCACACATCACGGAAAATGCCATTTTTTAATCAAACGTACATCACAGAGCCTCATCACACAAAGTAAAAAAGGCTGATACCACATCACACAATATAGACCCCCCCCCCCCCGCAGCTGGACCACATGATCAATTTCCCATGAACACGTGTGCTTGTTTGTTCAATATGTTACTTGTATTGTTGTATTGTAAATAATGTTTGTCAATAAAAATCAATTTCATGTCGAACTTCTTCCTTTGCATGTTTGTCACAGCTTGCTCCACCAATACAAATCAATAGTTTCCGAGCTAATTTCTCCCCAGATTTATACACCATAGCCCAAGATGTCATTCCCTTGGGTTAAATTACATCAGTCCACCCAGTGAAAGTTTAATACATGAGCGTAAATTGAAATAAGGTTATAAAGCACAAATTCAGGAAAGATTAAACTCAGGGGAACTATGCAGAATGTCACAAAGGATTTACATGCAGTTGCAATGTCAAATGCCAAGTAACAAAGTCAGAGTATATGATAGACTATACAAGCAAATTTTGCCATCTGAAGCATAAAACTTTCATGGTAGATACAGGATTGATTTATTTCAGTGCCTGTTATTCAAGTGAAACATCAGTTTGATGTGGAGCTCAGGTACAACATGGGTGACCTCGATCCTATCCCAAGTTCACAGTGCCACAAGTGTGATGGATATCTAGGTCAGCTGAACATGGGCTGTTCAGACAGCCCTCTTGTTTCTATGATCTGTCCCTGTTCAAGTTGTTTCATTTCATTGAACACCATGGCTATGCATTATTGAACTTTGTGGTGCTATGCTGTTTCCGTGGCCCAAGTTAACCCTCCAGATAAGTTGAAATAAAATGCTATGTTTGAGTGAAACCGCATAGGCCATAGCCCCATTTGTGTCAGCATTTAGGGATCTCATAGCCCGTCTTGTTTGGTGATCATTATCGTAATATTTTGCTAGGTTCCAGGTGTCTGTTCTAAGATTTACCAGGGCAAATGGTCTTTAAAGTCCTTTTAAAACATGACTTACTATCTTAACTTTAATCTGCCGGTCCGGTTGTGTCTGAAGCAGTTATCATCGTTAGTTACAAATCCAAATACATCAGGATAGACCGTGAATTCACCAGCACATGGCGAGTGTCATTTTGAATAGCAGGGTCTACTTTCCGGAACAGAACTTAACAGAACATAAATCGGCAATATAGTAAAGATAAGTCAAGTAATCAGGAAACTTCACACTGTAGTTCTTCCTTATATGTTTGTCTTCCTGGTCTGGTGGTAATTCTATCTCAAAACGAGTATTTAATAAAATGTTCAGGTAAAGACGCATATTGCGCTTGCTTTACAAAACAGAAGGGTAGCCATATTGGACTGTCATTATTATGTGTTCACCATGACAACTCCATTAATGCTTCATTGTAGCCCACACTAATACACGAGAGGAAAAATAAAATTATAGAAAGATCTCCGTGGACTAAAGGGACCTGGGAGATGCATTGAAAATAAGGATCTTTAATTTAAATGAGAGCATTGGTTCTGTTCTGTAGTATCATGGCCAATCTCTCATTGTGTGGCACAGTGCAATGTAGGTTTTATCTCTGCATTTCATGTATTATATACTTTACAAAGAGAACAGCTTTCCTACACAGAATTCAGGTGTTTTTCTAACTGGTGCATGTAAAATTTGGTATCTGCAAGGCCACTTTACAATAATATCGCCTATTATGTGCATCATGTAAATTATGTTGCGGAATCCAGATTTTTCAAAATGGCAGCCATTATGGGTCAGTCCCGATTCAATATATTTATATTTCATGTTCGGAACGAGTGGGACTCGAACCTGCAACCTTTGGCACCAGTCGCCTAGCTGAAATGGGAAACACACATATCCACTATTATATTCATATAATTATTAGTGTTAAGGGAAGGTTAACTCGTCGAGTGAATGTAATGTAAAATATATAATGGAACTTTATCAGAATGAGCATTTTCGTGAAAATGTAAATACAACATTGTACAATTAGCAGTTGTAGGCAGCGGTGGGCCCCAGAATAGGGATTTTGTATAAGACGCTGAAGTCGCCCCCAGGCTATGAACTAAGTAGCACCACTAGTCGGACCTGCTAAGCCCCCCTGTTGAGTGAAAGATGGAGCTTAGGGGAGAAGGTTGCCCCGAAAGTGGATACAGGTCCGAAAGTACAGGCAGGTTTTTATATGTGGCAATTAATCATAACACCAAATATTAAGTGATAACACTGAATATTTAATGTTATGATCAAATAAACCGGAAGTGACCTTGGTGAATTATTTATAAGAATAAGTCTGTTGAATTACTTCCAGGTGACATTTTACACGTTACTTCCGACTTCAATCACCTGCTCATATGAATCCAGCTGGCCGCATATTCTATACAAGTTAACCAATGCTTGGTCAACTTGTCCTATACAGTTATGATTTGTAATGTTACCCACTTGTACATTGATAGAAATTGAACGTATTGTTTGTCAAATGGTCTCTAAAACACTGAGAGACGCGCTGGTCACAGTTGCTGCCACCATTTTATAATGATGGCGATGCAGTGGTCATTGCTGCACATGGAAAAGACAGAACGAGTAATGAAAAAGCTCCAGGGTCTGCACGCCTGGTCCATTTTATTAAAACATACATGCCATACATCCAATGTGACAAATATTACTTGATTGTTTGTAGCAAGTCAGTAAATATAAAACTAATGTTAAAGTAAACCATGCAGTTATTTGTTTGATTTGCGGTGACCGCTTCGACCGTTCCATGTCTTGCGAAGTGTTTATGGTTTCAGCTCCATTCACTGGGAGAGCATTTATTATCTTGCTGTGGCCAGGGTCACATTTAAACATAACAGGCAATCAAACTGAACACATCATTAATTCTATTTAGTGATGAGATTAATTATCTAGATATTTCAACTTATGATCAAATCAATTTCATGATATGACTAAATGTCATATTTATTCATAACAATAAATCGGTGTAGTGATATCATTAAATGCAATTGATGATATCATTAAATGGATTTTGTCTTATGATTAAATAAAAGAAAGCTTTTCCAGAATTAGACATATCTTCAAATACATTTCATGATAACATTAAATGGAATCAATGTTATCTTTAAATATTTGATATCTTTAAGTAATTAATGTTATGATCAAATATTTAATGATGACATTAAATAGAATTGATGATCTCATTACATATTTCAGATGTTCATAAAAGGAGAAAAAGTGTTCCTTAATATATATATATATATATATATATATATATATATATATATATATATATATATATATATATATGTATATATATATATATGTATATATATATATATATTATATATATTCTCTTCAAGTTCTAATTAAGTAAATTAGTTTTTATAGAGCCGCACATCCACCAAATGTGTTCCAGAAGAACCCAGCATCCACCTCTTCATAAGTGCTTATGAAAGCCAAGATAGGATTTCAAGCTCTGCGCAAGCTGATCTAGGCACGAAATCAAGAACTCATCACCAGTTCTCCAAATCACCAGCATGGCACTTCACACTCCAAGTCACCTCAGTGCCATTCACGCTCCAACTCAACAAGACTATGACCTTCCCACTTCAAAACACCGGCATGCTCCAAATCACAAGGCTGACACCCTTCACGTTCCTTATCACCAGCTCCAAGCAGTTTATCATCCATACCACCAACTCGATGCCCTGCATGCTCCAGATCACCAGCTCGATGACCTCCAAGCTCTGAACCATCTGGATGCTTTCCACACTCCAAATTACCGCTTCACGCTTTTCATGTTGTAAGTCAGCATGGCCGTGCCTTTCCATCCCGATATCACCAGCTCAACACCCTTCACTTCTATAGATTACCTGAGCTTGACACTGTTCTCTTTCCAGATCACCAATTCGATGCAGTTCAGCCTCTAAATCGCAGGCTTGACACCATTCATACTCTATATCACTAACTGCTGTGTCCTTATAAAATTGACTGCTTTCACAGAACCAGCAAAGCATATACTTTTCTCACCTCCAGCAGACTGGAGAGGGCATTGCGGGGGTGAACATTTGTGGGCATAGGGTAACGCATGTTAAAGTACCAATCTTTACAGTAAATTTGAGATCAATTATAGAAACATTAACATAAATTGTAAACCTTTTTGATCAGTATGCCTGTCAACATCAGTAATGTACCAGGAATTTTTAATTTGAAGATGTTAGAAACTTTTTACAGGCAAAATTATTCAGACCCTCATACGGTAGTCCGTATCTGTGTACTGACCACCCACACTTGCATAGGTGTCAGTTGGTTTCTGACACCTGTGGGGTTAATCACCAGAGTAGTTTGTGAAACCTTTAAACTGAATACATTTTGGCAGTCTGTGCTCATGATTCCACAGCATATGGCTCTGTGGGATATTACCATTCATACAAGTGTGGTGTTTAAAGGGCACAACACCATTGTTTCAGTTATGGCAGACAAGTCACTGATTAGGCAAGCTTTACTGCCCTAAAGTAGTCTTAACCTATTGTTATAAGTTCAAGATTTTATGAAAAGTTTCATGAATAGTTTAGAGGCCATTTTCTTGCCATACTTAAACTTGTGCAGCCAAGATATTCAAGTTATTTTACCATGTAAACCTTGCTCTGTGGAAAGTGCCTAATATGTTAAAACTATCCAAACAAGTAGTCTTACCCCAGCAAAGGGGCTTTCTGTAGGCATTGGAGGTGAGAAAATCACTGGGCACATTGAGTCAATTACCTGAAGTTTTTGACACCTATGCACTGAGTACATTTTGACATTGAGGAATGTCTGCTCACTACCATGCAGCAGCATAGTCAACAGTGGCTACTCACCAGTCATTTATGTATATGCACACTCTGAAAAGATCAACTCAGAACAAGGTACTTTGCTAGCATTTCACTGAGGAAATGCAGTTTGTTTTCCCAAAATTGCCCTCATATACTGTAATAAGTTTCCCTTTTTTCATTGTTTTGTAAACATTGTTGCAGCTGAGTTGCCACACTCTTTTCATATGCACAGCTATCTGAACATGTATTCATATTTTCCCATCACCCGAGGTTTGTTCCTGGATAGGTGCCCATATTAAAAATATACAATCAAGGTCTTGGACCAGTAACCTAGATCTAATGCATTTACATGTTAAAATAGCCACATTTGCTGGCTTATTTCTCCTATTTGAAACGTAAAACTGCAACTCCCTTGGCATTCTGCTTCAAGTTTATACCAGTAGCAACAAGTTAAAACCAAGAAAATCGGGGGTCATGTGATTAGATTTTTTTTACAGGTGCATTTGTGTACCTTACCTCCATGATTGACCGTTCCGCGCCAAATATGTCTCCAAAAATACACAAAGTTATCACATGATTTAAAATATTTCTAGAGTAGCAGTGCCTTTCTAAAACTCACAGTTGATAAGTATTTTCCTATCCAAAATGATGATGGGACTTAATTTGGGATGCTCTGCTCCTGTGATATTAACATCCAATAGACACAGCAACAGTATTCAGTACTGGATCAAAAGTAGTGGATCAGTTGACCCGACCTTGAGGGGTTACTGGTCCAAGACCTCAAGCAGGCTTGCCCCCCAAAGGGGATTCTCTTGTGAATGGAGGCAAGAAAGCAGTTGTGCACAGTGGCTCCACTTGTGGGGGAAAGTCCTTTCAATTCATTCATTCAATTGATTTATTGCAAATAGCGCCCTCTGTGGGCAATAGCAACATACATTCATACAGCTGGTAGTTACATCGAGGTATTACTATCCAGCTGCGTAGAATAAAATAATAATTTAAAAACAAAAAAAAACCAAAAAAAACCAGCACCACACATACAAGTAAACGTGTTTGAAAATAAGTGAAACAGCACTACAAGAAAGAAAATGTAATCGGAACTAATTGAAGTCCTGAATTGTCATATAGATCTGAAGCATATACATACCTCCGTTTGCTTCCATTTAAAGATGTTCAGTACAACAATCAAAATAAAGAAAAAGATCCCCGTTATCTACAAGATCACACTCCTGCTAAATATTTTTCTGAAAGTCTTCCTTGTTAATGTGTTCCAAGTTCCAATCATTGTCCAGACGCTGGCCACACTCCAAATTACATGTTCAATGCCATTCACATGCTAATTAACTCACCTGACCTACACTTTCCAGGCAGTATATAAACAGGTTGGCACTGCAGATTGCTAGATCACACTCACAAACTCTACGGTGTAAATCAATAAGATCAACGCCCTCCACACCTTATACCATCAGATCAACAACCTTTACTAGCTCAATGCTCGTCACATTCCTCCATGCGGATCACCTTCTCAGTGTGCTGCTCTTTCTAAATCTCCTGCTTGTGGTCCTCCACTCACGTACCCAATCAGAAGCCTCTCAATCAACGCATTGCCAAATTTGACTTATTGTCATTTGTTTATGTTGTGTACTGTAAGGTCTGTTCCAGGCCCAGACTTGTGATCTGGCCACATATGTTTATATGTGGACCCTGTGACGTCAGTCATCAGTAGTGGAGGGTCCTAAAAGAATGCAATGATGATGCAGCTTTGTTACTTAAGTTTCCGTTCAACTGTTTGGATGCCTGGTCCCAGCTCATCAATACACAACATGCATGGTGAAGTGCTGTACTATACAGACTTCAGGAAATGTTCATTCATGCATACATTATAACATATAAACGTACCTTGAATCTCCAAGGATCACAGTTGCACACGTCAATGAAATACACAGTAGAACTTGAGCGAAGTTAACCCTAAGTAGGCTCGTGGCGAATGCACCGCTTCTTGTCCGGTCCCGTAGTTTTGTTAGAGTCCTATTTATGACGTCACCACAACCCAGCTGGGATCAGCTAGTATTTCAATCTGCACAACACTCTTCTCTGTTTTATTTAATTGGTCCCCAGGATATATTCTTAAATTTACAATGAGCTATGGAGGCTAAATGATATGTGCCATGTTGTGTGCTTCGAATCCGAAGTGCAACCTTAAGTAAATGGAAGAGAAAATATAAAATGTTAGCAACCAATTTACCTTATCATTCAGATATGGAAAATCCTAGTTCCACATGCAATTCACACATCTAAGAAAAATATTAGTTCCATTCACACTGCTCTGTGGCCGGTGCCTACACATCTAATAAAGAGTTAATGGTTAATAAAGTCAATACATTCTCTCCATTCTTCATACACTTCCTGACATGCACACCAGTTATGGGTCAATACATTCATCTCACGCGACATGCGCACGAGACCATAGAATTAGTACTTTCATGCCATACCACATGCATACCCCATTCACAGCCTCCTCATGCACACAACCTGAACTACACGGACCAAATCCGACTACTTCAGGTTTTAATGCCAAACTGTGACAATGTCAATCTGACCATTATCAGCCTGATTGGACCATATCCAAACAGATTCTTTCACCACCACCCTAATTGGACCGTATCCAATCCTTACTACACTATATACAATGTTGTTAACATGGTTGGCACATATCCAACCATAATGTTGTTAACATGGTTGGCACATATCCAACCATAATGTTGTTAACATGGCTGGCACATATCCAAACATGGTTGGCACATATCCAACCATAATGTTGTTAACATGGTTGGCACATATCCAACCATAATGTTGTTAACATGGCTGGCACATATCCAACCATGTCCCTAGAGTACCCTAAGGCATCTCTGTCTATATGCATGACTATATCCTTCTACACCCTGTAGAAGGACTTTGCTGCTACCCGGCTTGTGTGACAGACTACAGACAACAGAACATTCCTTGCTCTGGCTACCACTTTTGCTGCCTCCAGGATCATTCCGGGGTGCGAATACCGACTGTTGGAAAGGTGACCGGCACCAGGTAAGGGGCATCTGTCTCCAGGACTATTTTCATAAGAGGAATCTGTCTGATGACATTTTCTCTTCCTTCAGATGTTCTGGCAGTGATCCCAAAGACTGTGTTTGGAAAATACCCCAAGCAGGTATTCACATCCTCAGGAGTTCCTTCAAAGCAATGAAGATGTACTGGCTGAGTGGCAGGGAGAGTACGCTTCATTAACTCTAAACATCTTCTCAAGCTGCCTTCTTCTTTGCGATCCCGGCAATGCAAAACCACTGGTAAATCAAACTTGACTGCCAAAGGAAGAGCCAACTCCAGTGCCCACTGCTGTCTTCTGATAACTTCTGGGCTAATATCCTGGACCGTAAAGTCCAACCCTAACTCCCCAATTCCTACCACCTTGGGCTGTTTTAGCAATCCTTCCAGCTTTCCAATTATATTGGATATATATTCTGGCGAATGTGTCCCAATAAACCTTGGATGCATCCCAACGCAAAATCTGATCCTGGGATCCACTTGGATGTCTTCCATACCCTTTACTGTCTTCCACATATTTTCAAAGGCTTGATTAGAAATTACATACTCCAGCTGGAATTCTTCCGAACAGGTTGCTGCAGCGTTCCCTAACACTGCCTCCAGACAGGGTTGACCAGTGCGATATAGAAGCTCCCCCACATGACAATGAGCGTCTACTACAATACAAGGAGGAGATAATCCGGAAATCATACGGCATTCCTCTCCCTCCATCCCAATTGTATGAACCATCCTCAGGGTTGTTCTCACTCTCTCCTTGCCATCATCAGTTAATCCTCCTACTTCTGCTGCCAACACTCTCCAATGCAACAGGCCAGGGATACAATTTGGGGGATCCACAGTCAGCTGTTCTGGATACGGCCAGTTGTACGGTTCTGTGACTCGGTGACTGAAATCCCGGAACTATTGATGCTCCGTATCAAATACAGCTGTTCCCTCTGAGTACATATGGTCATTTTGTACCTTGGTGAGCAGATCTGTGACCGTTCCACATCCCGTCTCCTCTGCCAGACTAATCAATAGTCCTGTCATCAGGGATGACCATGCCTGTAGGTAGCCATCCTCAAATGCAGGGACACCAACCTGATGTGTCTCAAAATGCCTCATTAAGCCGGAAATCTGAGTATTTTGAAATCCGCGTTCCCAACAACTTGTTGTCGGGGACACATACAACGGTAAATGGTCCCGCAGGACATGTCTTTTGCAGTGTGTGACTTTCCCATAGCACACGGGGCAAGGATGAAGCCGTTTCTTGTGACCCATTTGAATGGACATCTGTAGACTTCCATCCACGTCTTGCACTGTCCTCTTCTTGCCTTTCTTGGCATCATGTATTTGATGCTTGGTGAGAACGTCCTCATCTACTTTGCCGTCAACCTCCGGTCCCATAGAAGGGAGAGTAACCTGAAGGTTCCCTTCATCACTTGGCAACACTTTTCTATCACTTTCTACATTCTCCTCCTGATCTTCCCATACATCCAGTACATACCATTCTTCAGGCCAGTCATTCTTCTCTGTTATATTATTTACAGGTTCTGCCATTCAAAAAAATATAGATAGGATTTATTTACAATGATATCCCACCTATCTCTACAGATAGGCCTAGTTAGCCCACCCATTTAAGATAAAATTTGGATAATTAACCTGATTGTATCGGGTTAATCATGAAAAAAGAATAAAACAGTAGTCGGCTACAGAAAGCCATCTATTTTGTTTACAAAATTTACATCTAGTCATCTGACGGATGATTTCTTGGCTGACATAGCGGTTTTCCTGACTCATTAGGTCAGAACAAATCTAACCCTGTACTTAGTCAAGATCATACTGTTGCAAGTAGGCAGGACGAGCTACTGTTCTGCCTCTTCTGGTCCTTCGGGGTGAAGGGACTACTGGTTCTTGCGCCACATCCATCTCCCTGGGAGTTGGAGTGCTGGTAACCATCTGATCTGTACCAGCCAGGAATTCTTCAGACAGCTGTTCTTCTGTTTCAGGAGATGAATGACCTACAGTTACCCCTAGTGGGTCACCGTTTTGAGTACCTACCTGATCCTCAGTGTTCTGAATAGCAGATTGATGTATCACAGCTTCCCCAGATGGGTCGCTGCTACAATCACCTGGCTGATCTTCTCCAGGAGATTCTGTCTCTGCAAATAAATCCCTGAAAACATCTTCTAACAGGGACTCCTCCTGCTCTTCCTCATCATAGGCAATAGTAGCATCCAAATCTAAAATATTATGCCTCATCCGTCTCATCCACATGGGAATGAACCGATCTTTACATGGCTTGAGACGGTCATGATGGACAACATATTCCTTCCTGCGACCTTTAATCTTATAAAGGACAGCAGAGAGGACTTTAATTATCAGATATGGACCACTCCACACCTTGTTGAGTTTTCTAGATTGGCCTGGCTTGCTCGCCGTCTCCAGTTTGTACACAAGATCACCGACTTCAAAAGATCTCTCGCACAGCTTAAGATCATAAGTCTTCTTCTGTCTCTCTTGTGCAAACCCGAGATGTTTCTGAGCAATATGGTGAGTCTTGGAGAGGGAGTCTAGGAGCTGTTTCAGGTATGCTGGTGGTTCTTTATCAGCATTCTCCTCCACAAGTCTAAATATTAAATCCCTAGGGGAAAATACTTCCCTGCCCAACATCATAAGATTTGCAGAGAAACCTGTACTTCTGTTGGGCATAGCTCTTATTGCGGCAGCTAACTGTGGTAGTGGTTTGTCCCAGTTCTTGTTGGACCCTTGAACACAACAGCGTATCATCTACAAGAGTAGCCGGTTGTACCTCTCAACTTGTCCATTACCCCGTGGTCGATAAGGGGTAGTTCTGGTTTTAGTGACTTCAAGCAAATCACAGAGGCACGGATAAGATTTCCGTCCACGTTTTTCCCTTGGTCACTGTGTATTTGTAGAGGGCAACCAAATCTAGCGATGAATTCATCCACAATCTTGCTTACAATTTGAATCCGCAGTCTGATCGGGTAGCGGATAGCACTCGATCCATTTGGTGAACTGATCGACGAGCATCATGGGCGCACCAGCATGGTATTTCCCCAAACCTGCCTTGGGCCATGTTTTGGGTTTCTTATTGATACTACATATGGCACAAGATTCCACATAGATCTTGCTATCGAGACCAATTTTATGCCAAAAGAAGCTGCGTTTCAGAAGTTGCAGTGTCTTAGATTGTCCCAAATGTCCGGCCAACCGAACATCGTGACAGAACTTCAGTACTTCCCCCTTGAGGGATCTTGGCACTACCAGACACTTCCTGGGAATGACGTCCTCCCATCTGTAGTACAAAACCCCATTTTCCACTATTAACTGGCTCTTGCACATCCAAAGATGCTTGACCGAAGGACTATGAAGGTTCAACGTACCAGATGTTGGGATTTCGTCGTTCTCCAACCAGGAGATTACTGGAGAAAGATATGGATCTTTTATTTGGTAATCCCGCAGTTCCGGATAGGAATATTTATCCAACCAGTCAACTGCGAGCTCTGTGTCTCTTGTCTCTGTTTCTGTGGAGAGTGCTTTGAGGGACAGGGGCAGCACATCATCCACTTCCTCTTCAAACCAGCTCCACTGATTATGTGCACGAGCACAGTATTTGCAACCGCCACATGGAAGTTGGTCTACTGAAACTCCTGCCTGGTAACAATTACAGAACGTTTCTCTATCAGAGATTCGGCTAAAAAAAAATCTGCATTCAGATGTTTCTTTCCTGCTCTGTGGATGATATCCATATCGTATTGGCTCAATTCTTCGAGCCATCTGGCTAATTGGCCTTCCATATACTTGAAGCGCATCAACCAGGCGAGACTATTATGATCGGTTCTTGATATGAACTTCCGACCAAGCAAGTAATGCCTGTACTGTCTGGTGAAACGGACAATGGCTAGAAGTTCCTTTCTGGTGGTACAGTACTTCCTTTGGGCTGGGGTCAATGACAGACTTCCATATGATATCACCCTTAATTTCCCATCCTGAAGCTGCGAGAGCTCGGCCGCGATTGCCGTACTCGACGCATCACAATCCAGGACAAATACACCCTCCTTCTCTGGGAAACCAAGAACAGGAGCTGTTGTCAGAGTCGATTTGAGCTTTTCAAAGGCTTCTTGATGTTTTTCCTCCCAGACAAACTTGTTTTTAGGTCCAGTCAGTCCATAAAGACAACTGGCCATATGGGCAAATTCTGGGATGTGTTCTCGATGGTAATTCACAAATCCCAAGAATGATTCTACCTCCTTGGTGTTCTGAGGCATTGGCCATGACTGTACCGCCTTAATTTTGTCTGGATCAACTGCAATGCCACCTTTGGACACAATCTTCCCCAAGAACTTTACTTCGATACGTTGATTTACTTGCTGCATGCTTTGCTGCATACTCTGCTGCAAACTCAGCTGCATGCTTTGCTGCATCCCTTGTAGCTGCAGAGACATCTGCTTCATGTACTGTTGAAACATGTCCTGTGTCACAGCTGCACTGGGTCCAGCTTTAGCATAGGTCGCTGCATACTCTATTGGGTTGTCGAAGCAGATCTGACCATTCTCCAACATTCTATCCCAGGATTCCTTGGACAAAATACCTGCTTGTACAAGTTGATCAAAAGTCAGAAGCTCCCCATCTGTTTCCAGGTCCTCGCGCAAATCCACGATCTGTTGGGCCTTTGTATTACCAATACCAGGCAATACTATCAATGCCTTGGCTTGTGCTGTATGTATAGTAATCGGAGCCATCTTGAATTACTCTTTTAATAAATTTCAACTGACTATTTTCCAAATAAGAAATAATCAAATTTTGAATATTCAATTAATTTGGAATAGGCTCCTTGTTCCTATGCTAATATTCCGAGACACGGGCCAAGATAAATTAACACAGGGCTAACACAGTGTGTTGCGACAAATGTGCAGGTATGCAATATTGTGGGCCGGGAAGTAATGTGTAACACCAGGCTGACACAATGTGTTGATGTATATTACACTTCCCACTCACACACTTGATTCTCACTGGTTAAATGCGAAATAAACCAATGATCAGTGAAACTTCAATTTATCCTTTTTACTTCCCATTCAAAAAAAAATTTTTTTAGGAAAAAATTCCCTATGTCCAAATTTCCTAAATTTGATCAAAAAATTTCCAAAATTACAAATGTGGAATAGCTTGGAATTTAAATGAAAAAGAATTCAAAATTCATTCCACAAAATGTTTGGAAATTTATGAAAATCAAAACAACTAATAATGCTGTCAGTTGAAAATGGCGGGAAAAATTTGAAGTGAACAAAGGGTTACAGTGTCACTCAGTTCAGGTCACCCTGACCTTTTCAGATCAGAATTTTGAAAATCTAGAAAACAGCTTACAGTTCTCAAAAAAATTTTTTTTTCCTTTTTTATTTTTAAGTCACTTATGCAATGTCAGGTTGGAGCAGATCCACCTAACACATATGTGCAATCAAAATTCAGTCACAATTTTTCAATCACGTAATTAGTACACAATCACATGCGAGATCAGATCTCTACTATGACACATACAAAAATATCAATCAATCAAACACAGCACAATTCACAAAATACAAGGCAAATTCATTCACAAAATATCAATTCACAGACACAGATCAAGAACAGATCTCAACAGTGTCCAATACAAGTTACAAGTATCAAAAAATTTCACAAACGATCAGTACAATTCTATCAATCAAAAATCACAAAATTTTTGCCAGACCAAACTGGATTCAGACTAGCTAAATTATGAAATTTTGATCAAATTTCCTTGGTACCTAACTAAAAATCGAAATCAGGAATGTTTTTTCCTAACTGATCTTTAGTTCAACTTTTGATGATTCGGGATCACAGGTGGCGTGATCGTTTACCAAACTGGCGTAATGGCGGCAAACTTCAAAAGGTTAATGAAGAATCTCCACGCAGGTGACCATTATTCTGGTACCAAATGAAGTGCTGTACTATACAGACTTCAGGAAATGTTCATTCATGCATACATTATAACATATAAACGTACCTTGAATCTCCAAGGATCACAGTTGCACACGTCAATGAAATACACAGTAGAACTTGAGCGAAGTTAACCCTAAGTAGGCTCGTGGCGAATGCACCGCTTCTTGTCCGGTCCCGTAGTTTTGTTAGAGTCCTATTTATGACGTCACCACAACCCAGCTGGGATCAGCTAGTATTTCAATCTGCACAACAATGGCACAGTCGATTGGCGAGAACCTGAAGCACATACAAACTGCCGTGTATCAACACTGTATTTGCGGGACAATGGACTCCTAAGATCACAGCCTTCGCAACAGATTCATCATGCAGGACTCTCCTGTAACCCCAGTGGCCGACATGGGGATGCCAATGCCAGTGCCAATACACCCTATTCAGAAATCCCTGCCATATTTGGAACACTACTACCCTCTGGTGGCAGGAACCAGAATGAGGCTTGGGTAACAACCAAATCAAGTTCCATTCACTTATATATTAAATGTGCTTATATCTATCATTTAAAAAACACTTTTGAATACACCCATTGTGTTATCCTGTTAGGACAACTCTAAGACGACAACAGTGAGGGAAAAAAGGTCTTTAGTGTTTGATCCATTGTTGCAATAGTTACTGTGATCTAGCTGTTAATATGAAATAAGTTTTCATGACATGTTTTATATCATCTAATTATAAAACATAAAATATTAAATACGTATTTTAGAACCAGTCATTCATTTGGGTGTGTCAGTTGTACTACCTGGGATATATAAAACATGGTCCAATACTCACATTTCATCTGATTTTTCTTAAACATCACGATTAGAAAATGTGGTCTACACTGATCAGTTTGTTCCATTAATAAGTCAATTGAGCCTTAGAATAAATATACCTGTGATAGCTAATTATATATCCTGAAAAGCCCATATTTTATTAACCTGTTGTTACTGGAAATTCCTAGAATGTAAGAGAGTCAACTCAGTTATTCTGGCTTTGAGTCCAGCTGTACAGGGTATCAAAATTACAGTGAGATGTATATCATTGGCAATTGTAGGAAGTCAAAACACTGAAGATTTTTCCCCTCATGTTGCAGTCCTAGAGTTTCCTAACAGAATAACACAATGTTTTATACTCAAAAGTGTTTTTAATAATAGATATGAGCTAGCAAAGTAAGCAAATTTAACATGTCAGTGGACGGGACTTAAACTGGTGTCCACACAGCCTCATTCTGGTTTCTGTCACCGGAGGTCAGTACTGTTCCAAATATGGAAGGGACTTTAATGGAATAGGGTGTATGCCAGTGCCAGTGGCAGCAGTGATAGTGACAGAAGGGGGAATGCGAGCAGCGTGTTCGCACAGGACTTCAAGTTGTCCACTTCATCCATCATGCCTGCCAAACTGGATTCGTCTGTGGACAGTGGGGAAGCATTTATGCTCTGGTAATGCAGATGGGAGGAGTAAAGTCCAACACTCAAACTTGGAGAGCAAGTGTCCTGCCACGCAAATGGCAACTAAATCCAAGATGCGACGTGTTGCTTAAAAATGAACTTAACATGAACACAGAATTAAACTGGACTCGTATTTACAGAATGATAACCTCGTTGCAAAATTTAAAAATGCGATAATACCCCCGCCAGACCGCAAGCCACATGTAACCCTGGAAAAAAAAAAGAGCGACACCAACGGGACAAGGGAGCCGTCTGGAGAGATGCGGCCACCCCATGTGTTGTACATTCATTGCTATATACAGAACACATCTTTCTATATACAAAGTTTAGACGAGTCTGCAGCTGCTCTACGACACGGGACTAAGGGAGCCCTGGAAAAAATTGCGAGAGAGCAGGGCATGTTTTATTGCAAATTGACAAACTTAATGAATGTAAGTGATGAGGCTTCCATAGCCAAAATCAGCCCGAGGAGTCTTCTAAAGACCCCCTCCTGTAGTGCCAAGCTTCAACAAGATATTTTTCAACTACTTGGTCTTATAAATCACCAATATTTTTACCAAAATCAAATGTGTGTTCACCCAGGGACCAGCATAATTTGGTACATCAAACTGTCTCCATTTGGTATCAATATACATGTGGCTCCAGGGGTTTTCCAAACCTCATGAAATCGATGGCTGTGAAGAATAATCTTAAAAATCGTGCCAAATGGTGTCCATGTGTGGCTGCAAACAAATCCATACCTTTTTTCTTCTATTTTGATAAAATGTAAAACTGGCTTCATTCTGTACTGGATCTGCACTGGCTCCAACACCATCATTTCCCATTTTCCACTTTAATGGGTCCTCAATAGTAGGTTCTACATAAATGCCTCCCAAAATCATCATTTGCAATACAACATTTCACTCCATAAAAGCACGTAATCCTCAGATGACAAGGATTGTTCCCTTAATTATTGATTAAAGGTAAATTATCTCCATTTTGTATCATCCTACATCTGGCCCCACTTAGTCTTCAAGACTAATAGAATTGATGCTGTAAATGATTTACATAGATTTTAAAACTGGGTATGCACTATTACTTCAAGATACATCAATAAATTTATACATTACTGATTACCATAAAAGGTAGAATTGTCTACATTCCGCATTGCCCGTCCGCTGACTCCAGTTTACTTCATTTCCTATATCCTTCCATGATGGGTCATTGAAATTGGGTTTCATTGGTTCTTTGCATTCAATACACTCAAAATTATTGTTTGAAATAATACATTCTGTCCTACATTGTATTTGGTGAACCAAAGATAAAGCTCAAAGTTCCTTTCTCAAATACAGCCAAGCTGTCTCCATTTGGTATCAACATACATCTGGCTCCAGGGTTGTTGTAAACCGCATGAAATCGATGGCTGTGAAGAATAACTCATTAAGTTATGTCCAGCTAGTGTCCATGTGTAGTTGAGAATAAATCCATAACTTTTTTTTTCTATTTGGATAAGCATGAAAGGTGAAACTGGCTTCATTTGGTAGTGGCTTGAGCCACACTGGCTCCAAAACTTTCATTTCCCATTTATCGTATTATGACTCCTAAGTAATGGGTTTTACCCACATGCCTGAAAAATCACTATTTGAAATACAACATTCTGCCCACCACCGTAGTATATAAACCACAGATTATACCTGTGGTTACCTTGTCAATCATAGCTAAATTGTGTCCATTTTGTATTGTGAAAATTGACATCTGGCCCCAGTAAGTTTTCAAGTCTCACAAAATTGAGGCTGTGAATAATAAGTAAAGATATATTTTTTCTATTTTGGTATTTAGCAATGCATCAATAGCTTAATATATAATTATCCACGCCCACAACAATCCAACTCAAGACTGACATCGGCTCGACGAGATCGCATATTGCGACCCCCAAATTTATTTCTGAGGTACATTAATCATGACTGTGCACAACTTTGTGCAAATTTCCCCTACAGCTAGCCTCACAGCATCTTCAAGACTCATTAAACTGAGGCTGCAAATAATAAATAAATAGAATCTTTAAAATTGGTCTGCATAATTACATTTTAAGATACATAAATAACTTAATCCATAATTGATTACCATAAGAGGTAGAGTTGTCCTCATTCTGCATTGGCTGTCCGCTGGCTCTAGTTTCTTCATTGCTTATATCCTTCTATGATGGGTCATTATAATTAGGTGTCGCTGGTGGTTCACATAAGGACGCTTACAACATGATTTTAGTCCATGATGAGACTGGTCCGTCCTGTTTGGGAATGATGGCAAATACAGAATAAGTATGTTCCATATTGCCAGCAAACAGGTTTAGGGGTCGGGAAGGAGGGCGTCGGGATATGTGAGGTGCGGAATTGGTATGATGCATGTGACTAGAAGACCTTGGTTCAAACGCATTAAAAAAGTCATAAGGACAATGTGAAGCTGACAGTAACCATATTTCCTGCCCATGTAATTCGAATTTAATGGTAAAAAGATAAAAATAGATAAACAAACAAACAAATAAATAAATAAGATAAATAAATGAGAGAAGGAAGGAAGATGTACAACAAAAAATACCGTTCAAAGAACACAGTACCCTTCGGCCGCCTTCAATCTCTTTTGCTGTAAGTGAATAGGAATAGTGTCCCATAGTATCAGGTATAGTGTATGATCAGAAAGCTGCTGGTAGCCTGTAGTGTAAGAGATCACAGCCATTTTGCCACTCATCAAATAATTTCCCAAATGGAGATCTTGTCATAAATTCAACAAATACTACTATTGTACACTTGACCTTTGACCTCAAAAACATTAGGTCAAATATAGAGGTATAACCTTGACTTTAAATAGCCTTCTCGATCACCCTATGTTGCTTCTTTTAAGATTTAGATTTCTAGATGCACAATGTCACTCAGCAAACTTGTGACCCGTGTGTGACCTTTAAAAAATAGGTCAAGGTCAATTTTGCTTGCACTCAAAGCAAGCCTTATAGCGGTGTACAATCATATGCAATTTGAAAGTCCTGTCTCAAAAGCGTCTGAAGGATTGTGCGATAGCCTACCTGTTTTTTGCCTCCAAAGCAGACCCAAGCTACTTATTTTCTCTACTCCGCTGGGATCTGCCCTTCTTTGGCAAGGTCATTGTTTTAGCGTTGGAAAAGTGACTCAGTTTCTAATTAGCTGAGCATGGTTACCAAGGTAACAGGCTGCGGTACACTAGGGACCAGAAGCTGCTACTGGTGTAGACGAGAATGATGAACTTCCTGATTGGTGTTTCAGTCTAAGGGAAAGGTCACAGTAAAGTTTTGTTTAATTCCTTTACTATAAATAAAATCCTGTTGCAGAAGGGCAGACCAAGCGTAGTAACACTTAGTCTGCTTTGCAGGCAAACCTGTTTTGTCAACGAATCGAACTGTTATGTCCGTAAAGGTTAATTTATTTCTACTGAGCCTTTGCTTGAAATTGGAAAAATTAGGATTCATAAAGTTTGAAAGGCAAGAAACATGGTCATGATTTCCCTGCCGTCAAGAGCATGTCGGGAATATTTCGACTGCATGATCATGCACGATTCCCGCACTGTGGGCAGCGTACTTTGGACCCCTCAAAAGTCGCTGGAAATCGTCTCCTGATTATGGATAGAAAGTAATACATGTATATAATATGTATTATATTCATACAGCTTAAATGAAGCAGGGTTAATTTGAATTTGATACAGTTCTTCTAAGTTTGCATTAAACCAAATGCTATGGATAACTGTTTCGTCTTAGGATTCTTACAATGCGATGAGCATTTCGGGAATGTCTCCTGTTTGTAACTAAGGGCGTGCTTGATTGGCAATTCCAGAACCAGATTCTCGCTGTTCCGGTGATTCTGCCAATCGAATAAAAACGAGGTGGCTTTGGAATCAAAATGGCGTCACGTCAGTTGACATTGGCGACCACATGTGTAGTGGCAAAAGAAAAATTTAGTCCTGACGAGGGAAGGGTAAATCGCAGGGACAATTTTGGAGTGGCACTACTACCAGCACCTGCAGCAGCATTATAAGTGCCTATAAGGCTTACTGCTTCATGCCCAGTCACACAAATTGACAGAATACTGACGGGAAGAAATACCTATTTCGGTACTTGGACATTCGTAATTGACTGATAAACTTAGCCGTGATCTGTGAATCAGGGTAGTTTCTTGTCATGCGTGATGATCAAAATAAATAGACCTACCAGTGAAATGTGATTGGACTCATAGGCCTATAAAGTATAATTTACAAATAACCGTGATTCACAACGTATAAATAATTAACATGCATACACGGTCATGATTCCTGTAACGCGCAGCGCATTTCAAGAATTGCCTTTGACGCGCAGAGTATTTTGGAACTCTTGAAGGTTGCTGTCGTCCTTTATTTGAAGTGTTGGTGGGAAGTAATACGATGGTCAAGTTTAAATGAAGTAGTAATAAACTTGAATTTGGTATCAATCATCCAATATTATATATTGTATACCGAATAGGTTACAGATTTTGTAGATTCTCAAAATGCCCTGCGCATTTCACGATAGTCTCTTCTATGTTTGGAGATTGTAGATGGAAAGTAGGGGAAGGTCGCCGGGATTGGACCCCCTAACTTCATCAGCCTGCTACAGGAAAAAAAGAAACTTTTTCGCGTGTTGAAGTATGAAATGAATCGGCATCCATAAGCAGATTACTATGGTACTACCAAAGACCAGTTTATGTAAAGAATAATTTAATTACGACAAAAAATAAGATTTGATGAAAGTGTCCCAATCGAGGATACCTCGTTTTCGATTGGACCACATGATTTCCACAAATGGACCGCCGACCCATCAATGTAAAAATGGATTGAATTCTTATATTCTGAGCTTAATATTGTGAGATAATATTTAAACTTCAATTATGATTTTTTTAAATTTGGCCCATATGTCCACTTTTAGACCAAAAATAACATGTACCCTGAATTGGACCACCATCTCCTCGATTGGACCACCAAGGCAAAGACGGTCCAATCAAGGAAGTTTTTTGGTTCCAATCGAGGCAACTGGACACTACTTTGAATAAATTAATATTGACCTTGACCCCGAATGTTTTTCTGAAACTATGTTTAGGCATTCTGAAGTGAACCTTTATTCCTACGATACAACTTACATTCTGTTTCAAAACGAGTTGTTAACTTGATTTTACACCCAATAATGTGCCACCTTTAAGTTAGATCAGACTTGACAATTTCATTAATCTGCATAAATTTACAGCAAAATGAGGAGACTGGTACCCACACTTTTCATGGCGTTCTGAAAAGTTTCAAAGGCAGTAGTTACAATAGCCAATCAGACTTCTCGACACAAAGGGGCTTCAGGAGAGAAGTGGTCCAATCGAGGCAGTGGTCCAATCCCAGCAACCTTCCTCTAATACTAATAGACCTACATATAATATAAATCAAATTCATAAAGTTTGAATGAGGTTTTATTCACTTGATTTTGATATTTTTTTTCCAACTTAGCCTACATGGCAACGCATGCCTTGCTATTGTGGTCTTATTAAGACTCTTAAAATGCGCTGCGCATTTCAAGAGTAAGACATAGGCCTACATGGTGCCGATTCCAGTAACGCGCCCCTATATATGTTTTCAATTGGGGTTTTCGAAAGTGTCCCCTCCCGTTTGCAGACTGTCGATGGAAAGTAATAGGCCTATATATGAATGATATAGGCCAACATTCACCAAGTTTTAATGACTGCAGAATGTGGTCAAGATTCTCATAACGCGCAATGCATTCCGGGAATGTCTCAACTGTAAAATAGACACGGTCATAATTCCCGTTGCGCTCAGCGTATTTTGGCAATTTGAAAGTATAACTGATTTAGCGCTATGCCTTTCAAGAACACTTGTAATGACACAGATAAAGTTTTTTCAAATGCGCTGCGCATTTCTAGAATGATACCGATGTAGCCTAGATTTCTTGAAGTGTGCAATATGCACGTTTCACGAACATACGGATTCAAATGAAATTTTCGTCCTGTGCCATTGTACATGTTAGAAGTGGTTTCCATATTATCAATTTGAAATCTGTAATATTCTTCAAATTTTACAAAGCACCGAATGTCTATAGCTTTTGTCGGCTTAGTTATCACGCCTAGAAAAGAGTTCTTACATTGTGTTGCGCATTACGGGAATGTCTTCATTGTAAAATGCATGGTCCTGATTTCCGTAACGCGCATCTTAGGCCTGTGTGGGCACTGTCAAAAGCTGCTTACCTCTCGTCTTTGCAGATTGTCTATGAGAACAAAATATGCTTAGATTTACCAATCTGATGAAGGTAATTAACATGCATGGTCATAATTATCATAACGCCCAACGCATTTCGGGAATGTCTGCACTGTAAAATAATATCAGTTATGCCATGCTCTGTCGTGGTACACGAGATTTTGGCCACCGAAGCATACTGTGTACCACGAAGCCCGAAGTGAAGAAATGAAGTATATACAATTCTTAATTTATTTAATTTCATCCAAACAGATCGAAGATCAAAACTTTCAATTTCTTTAAAACGAAAACTTGAGAAGTCCTAAAGGTGAGATAAGTGTGCCAACACTGAAGTAATAGGCCTGCTTAAAATCAATAAAACATTAATTTCAAACTTTTACATAAAAACTGGTTTTCAGTCGAGACGCTCTGACAAAAAATAAAATAAAAGAAGGCCGATGAGGGTATTATTTTTTCATCAAAATCAGTGCTGCCACTTTGTACTTTTTTTAAAGTATGATGCTTTATTTTCACAGTTTTACTTTTTTATACTTTATTTATGCCTTTTTCCCCCAAAATACTTTTTTTATACTTTTTTTGCACAATTTTTTAAACTTTTGATTGGAATTCGGTTAGATATTAAGGGTAGTGTTTTAAGCATTCTAACAGCCTGTCTGAGTGTAGTGTTAACAGGAATGATGAACCATATTCCCACTGAGTGACAACCAGCGGTGCATGTTTTGGTGTCCGTCATCGTAAGGGTCTGGACCATGGTGCAGAGATAGCCAAGGTCCTGGTTCCCATCAGACACAGCCCAAAATACACTCATAAGTGGAACGACTCGGCATGGAAGTCTGTTCTTTGTTCATTACAAGCAAGTATAGGCAGGCTTCGAAATTACCCGTTGTCTACGTGCCCGGGCAACTTTCATTCGTGTAGGGCAACTTTATTTCCTTTGCTGGTTTCCCATGGGGCAACTTTCTGTCTTCAGCAGAACATATCATTTCCAACAACAGTGGGAACATTAAATACAGTTCCTAAAAATCCTTTTTGTGCACAAAACACTGTTTTCATAGCAGTGACAAATATTGGTCTTGTTCATCTTTATTTCGAACATTTTAAATATCAGTGTCTTTTAACAAGCTTACTAGTAACTACCATTCTTATGTGGTGGGAAACTGGGCAACTTTCTGGAGGCTTGGGCAACTTGTAAAAATGCTGTGGTTGCCCAGGGGAAGCTTAAAAAAAGTAGTTAATTTCTACCCTTGATGGGGGATTTTTAGCTCAGCTGACTTGTCAGCAGAGTTTATGTGGCGGTTAGGCATCTGTCGTGTGTCTGTTGCATCCACAATTCACATTTTCGACTTCTCCAAAACTATTGGCCAGATAACCTCAAACTAGGTGGGAATGTACCTTGGGTGGATTTCTACCAAGTTAGTTCAAATAGTCAGGGTCCACTGAATTTTTTTTTTTTTTTTTTTTTTTTTGAGGCAAATCTTTAAAATATCTACAATACCGCTTGGCCAATTGCTTCAAAATTGCTCAGGAAGACTCCTTGGGACCCTTAGACCTTAATTCGTTCAACAGGTGGCGCTGTGATTTTTAAAATATTTTTTGTGTAAAAAAAGTGTGTTTTTAACTATTTTTGACTTCTCCAAAACTGTCTCTCAGATTATGCTGAAATTTAGTGGAAATGTTCCTTTTAGAAGGGCCAAACAAAGTTGTTTGCAAGGTGGTAATTTATGAATCTGTGATTTTTAATGAATTTTTCAATCCAGGTACTTATCGGTTAATGCATACAGTGCTATTCATTGCTATGTAAGTGAATGGGGATTGCAATGGTAATTCACATTTTTGACTTTTTATCCAAAACCACTCACCACATTCACTTCAAACTTGGTGGGGATGTACCTTGGGTGGGTCGCTGCTAAGTTTGTTCAAATAGTCGTGCTCCAGTGATTTTTGGATGTTTTATGACATTTTTGTGTTTTTGGCCAAATCTTAAGGTCACTGGACAACTGACATGAAATCTATTGTTCACTTAATAACTTAAGATCTGTTTTGAGTTAGGACCTTCATGTTGCACATGTAAATGATTCTCTGTGAAGGTCATGCGTAGACAGTACATGAGTGACTTTAACCTCATTTCTGTGGTCACAGTGCAACATACATGTGCATAAATTTTACTTTTCAGTGCTATAACTTGAGAACTACTTAAACTGGGACCTTGATGTTGCGCATGTTAGTGTTGCCTGCAAAGCAGACCAAGTTTCGTGTTAATACACTTGGTCTGCCCCTCTTCAACTTTTATTTATAGTAAGGGAAACAAACCTAAACTGTACTGTGACCCTCCCAGTAGACTGAGACACCAGTCAGGAAGTTCATCATTATCGCCTTGACCAATAGCAGCCTCTGGTCTCTAGAGTAGTGGAGCCTGTTACCATTGTAGCCATACTCAGCCAATTAGAAGCTGAGTCACTTTTCCAACGCTCAAACAGTGACTTTGTGAAGGAAGGGCAGACCCCACGGAGTAGACAAAATATGCAGCTTGGACCTGCTTCGGAGGCAAATGTGAGTGTTCTTCCATGAGGTTAGACTTACTCAGTACATGGGTGACCTTGAGCCTATCCCAAGTGCACAGAGCCACAAGTGTGATGAATCTCTAGGTCAGCTGAGCATGGGCTGTTCACACAGTCCTCTTGTTACAGTATAATTTTGCTGCAATACCGGTGAGTTGCTTCAATTTTATACTTTTTCCATACTTTTTTTCTGAAAATTTATACTTTTTTAAGTTAAATTGGATACTTTTTTGCAATTAGGCAGTGGCAGCACTGCAAAATACTTGTGAGAATGAGCGCTACAGTATATGTATATATATATATATATAATACATAAAAAGTTATAATAGGATTTTTAAGAAGCACACATTTAAAAGCTCCACTTATGCAATGTTAAGTCACATCAGTTACGTCTTATCTCGCACAAAATGTGCACGATCGAAGTATATTTTACTTTTTTTTTGTGGTTCCAGCGTGAAGTCGGTCAACAAGAAAAAAAAATTAGTGGTCATTAGAAAAACTCCCGGAATGTGGATGATCGATGTTTTAGCAGACATACACACAATGTGTTTAAACATCTGTTTAAATGATGTTTTGTCAGACATACACCCAATGTGAGTGTTAAATCAACCGTCCACCAAACAGGATATATATTTGGACATTAAGGCTAAAAATACATATTCTCTTTAAAAAATTCTCATAATGCGCAGATTCTTAAATCACGCACGGGCATTTCTTGTGGTTGCCCCTGTGCAATGAATGAGGACACTGAAACTCGGATAGACCTGCTTGAACTGATTCATTGTACATGTGTACTATTTAGAATTAAGTGCACTTGACTTGTTGTCGAATTGTCCGTAGGCTGCTTGGTACAATTATTTCGTATAATGTTTGTCAAATAAGATATTTTAGTGTTTGCCATCAGAACTATGAATTCAGAGTTGTGCCGATTAAATTTGATTGATAGGCCTTGACCAAGACTGTGCCGACATATTGGCCTGACCATACAAGTAAGTAAGTAAGTAAGTAAGTAAGTAAGTAAGTAAGTAAGTAAGTAAGTAATTTTATTGACCTTTCTGGAGTCAATGTTCACTCATAAGTCATACAAAGAGTACAATAATCATTGGAATACAAAACAATATAATAACAATGTATAAGCTACACCAGGAATTACAATCCATATCACTAATTATAATTGAACTATCTGTCGACATGAAAGATCTAGGAAAACACTGTCCTATACAATTAAATAATAAACAAAAACGAAACAAAAACAAACAAAAAAACAAAAAAAACAAAAAAAAACAACAACAACAAAAAAAAACTCTACCGCTATTAAGTATCAAAGTATCACCCAACTTATATACATAGCTCTATAGAGTGTACATATATGTCTACCATATGTAATATTGTCTAGGTGGTGTCGCAGCAGCAAAATAAAATGACTAGAAGACTGAGGACACATATGTAAAAATTAATTAATAGAACTACATTGTACACCGATATAGCTATTTGCTAATTCCAAAATATGAAATCTCAAGAAATTAACAAGGCTCTGTTCTATAATGAGCAAGATATTGCAGACATGAATAAAAAAATGTGAGAAAAGAGAAAAGAAAAACTAAATCCTACATGTTTATATAAAGTGTTCAAAAGGTATGCTGTGTGTATAGATTGACTAGGATCGCTTTACCAGTGATCGTGACATTGCAAACTTGTACGATACAAAGTCACCTGAAGACTAGTCTCACATAGTGTGGATTATGTATCTAGAAAACGGTGGATTATATGAAGGATTACTGCACAGCATGCAATTCGAGCACACCTTCAAGCAATTATTGTACTATTTATGGATTGTAATAATACAAAGCTTTCACCCATAGCACCTTGTATGTGGTGAAATAATTCCAGAGCAAATGGTACTGGGTTACAGTGGGTCAAGTGATCTGCTCATAAATACGGTTGTGTATATACATTTTTTTCTTTTCTCTGATTACTACTTTGGCAGACACCTGTGAATAAATTTACCTAAAGAAAAAAGAATAATGGTAACCGTACACGATATAATTACAATGAACTTCTCGTGTAAATTCATGTCAATAAAGTTTGGGAAGTGACCTTATGCTTGTTTGAACAGCTCATTACGTTCATCAGTAAACGCTGAGCACTGAATAATAAAATGTGGTGCGTCATCTACAACTCCCATATCACATCTTACACAGATGCAGTCTGTTACGGGAAGTTTAGGTTTAGCATGTCTACCCAGTTCTATTATTAAGTTGTCAGAACTCAATCTTAGCCTAGCAATACACTGAATATAAGTTACAGTTGGTAAATTTAATAAATATAATTATAAACAAAATTCTTTCTTGAAGTCTTTATATACACGTAGTTTTTTGTTTTCTTCAAGTGAGTGCAGCAGAGATTCACAATTCTTGATATAGGTTCCATACAGTTTTCTTTTACTTGTCTTAGAAACACATGATCATCCTGTACTGATTGAGCATGCCAGGAAGAAGTAAGCTCAGCGTCAGAAAGAATTTTCACTACGGTTGAGCACCAATTATTTTGTCCTGCATGAAACATTTCACGTAACATATTATGTGACGATCGTAGTACATGTTCAGAAGGGAGTGTTAAAATGTATAACCAATATTTAATTAATCTAACCTGTTGCCTGATATGTAAGGGGAATCTTCCTGTATCCATATACACACCCAGAGTGGGCGTCTGCTTTCTTACACCCAGCATTCTTTTTAGAAAACTGAGTTGAACACTTTCAGTTATATTGTATAATTTTATAGAGGTCCACACTTCACAGCCATACTCAAGTATAGGAAGAATTTGGGCATCGAAAAATTTAAACATGCTTGAAGGAATAGGCTTGCCCAAAGATCCATAATACATTTTTAAACTTCTGAATATTGCTCTTTTTGCCTTCTCACCAAGATATGTAGGAGTTGACTGTAAAACATTTTTTTTGCTTGAATAAAAAATAATTCCTAAATATTTAAATTGTGATACAGTATCCAATAAATGATTATTGAAAAAGATGCAGGGTTTACAGTTACGTTTGTTAAAGATCATTATTCTGGTTTTGGGCAGACTAACAATAAAGTGCCATTTTTGACAGTATATCTTCAGCAGATTTACTTGGCTTTGAAGACCAGCTTCTGTGTCTGAGAAAAAGACCAGATCGTCGGCATATAACAAGTAATAGCATAGCAGTTCATCTAAATAAATACCTACTTCATCTTTTAAGTGCTCACAAATATCAGAAAGATACTCATCAAACAATTGTGGGGATATGATTCCGCTCTGGAGGACACCATATAAACAATTCATCCTTTTACTGAGAAAACCTTGCCATTTGACCTTGTTCTTAGCTTTACCAAACATGTTCTTTAAAACATTCAAGAAATTCCCTGATATACCTTTGCGACTAAGTTTATAAAACAGAGCATCTCGGTTCACGTTATCAAATGCTTCAGTAAAATCAACAAAACACACATACAGTGGCTTTCCCACAAATTTCCGCTTCTCAATCAGACTTAAAAGTATAAAAACATTATCAATTGTTCGTTTGTTTTGACATAATCCTGCTTGAAATATATCATAAAAAATGTTGTTCTTCGAGATCAAAAGACCATTGAGTATTGATTCAAAAAGATTGCCCAGCGTTACAAGCACAGTTATCTTTCGATAATTAGAAGGGTCCGCCTCATTACCCGAATTGAAGAGAGGGTATATTATACCCTGTGACCACTAAACAAGAATGTTACCACACTTAAGTATGAAATTGTACACACAAAGGAGTAAATAAGTTAGGAGAGTCTCTGCATATTTTAGAAATTCCGCACTTATTCCATCAATAGTGTATGTGCGTGAAATTAATGAGTGAATACGTAGAACAATAAAAAGTCTGTAAACTTTGATAAATTTGAATAAAATTTATATTCCGCCATTGACTGAGCATTTCAGAATTAAAGTATGTAAAGCAATAAGTGTGAATGAAAAGCTTTCTTTTCCACATTTTTCACACAAAATGTACCCCTGGTATCTGTGGGCAGTTTTTAGGGGAAATGTACATCTTCCTAGTATATTCCTTGGTAAAATAGCCACACCTTGCAGGACATCAGGCAAGACTACTGGGGCGTGACTTGTGTATTCAGTTATTAACAGGCCAATTAAACCATTGTTCTTGTATACTCGCACATGGGTTATTCCGGCTGCTCTGCGTGTTTTAAGTTTATGTAAGTGCATCTTTAATTCATTTTCAGAGATTGGGGAATTCAGAACCTCTCGTATCATTAACATTTTCTCAGGGTCTGATTCATCATCTATATCGTCAAAGTTAGCATTTCTGATATCATTCATCAATAGTAAATCAAAATACTCGGTGTCTGGAGGGGAGCAGACTCTGAAATATACTTGTGAAAGCTTTGTAAATCAATATCTGTTCTTCTATTTGATAAACCTTTCAGGAAGCGCCAATAATCATTAGGGTGATCTGAACTCATATTTTCAAGCTTAAGCTTAACTTGGTACATATGTTGCCTTCGCTTTCTTTGAACTACCCGTTTATATTTCTGCTGCAACAGGTTGAACTGTAGATTATTATTTCTGTTTGATAGATCATTACGTTTTGCAAAATTGTGGGCTTGAGCCTTTAACGCCTTACATTCATCATCAAACCAAGGATTTGATGGAAAGTTTGATTTGGCGTGCATCTGACATTCCTGAAAAGAATTTTTTATTGCATAATCCAGAGATGCATGAAATTAGTCACAGACTACTTCAGCTGTGGCAGCTGCAGTAAGCATGCATACGGAATCAGCCAATTTTCAAGAGCTACATTTAAAGTTAATGCCTCATAGTACTGAAAACTTCTTCCCATTTATAATAACATACATTCCGACCCTGAATTTTAGTATTCTGTAGAGAGGACCTGCTTTCAGATCTAAATTTAAAATTGAACACAATAGGACAATGGTCTGATTCTACTCTGAGAGGGACAATGTCAAAATTAGAGATATAATGAATACTTGAGTGATTCGCAGTAAGATAATTGACCAAACTACGACCTCGGGAGGTAAAACGTTAACTTACCCACACCTTTATCAAGCCCTAATCGGCCATTACATATGAAAGGATTGGCAACTTTGCATAAACTTAACCCATTTTCCCATGTTTGTTCACCTCTGCGTTATCTTGAGATATTCAACGATGAATATCTTTGTCACCCGGGAGACAGGAATTAGAATGGCCAAATGGCATTGCATTTGTATGTATACTTATATCAACAGGGTCATCACAACCAGGTATATCACTTATGAAGTCATTACGTACAAGGTTTCTTCCATTTAAATCACCGCATAGCATTATATGTGTATTAACCGAGTATTTTAGGATTTTTGTCTCAATGACATCAAGATATATAACTAATCACTACAAGTACTGTAGGTTGACGTTTCCGGTGGAAAAAAAAAACAAAAAACAAAAACAAAAACAAAAAAACAGCCCAAATAAACATCTTTACTGACATTGAAAAATTGTGAATTAAATTTCACCCACACAATTAGCTCATGATGAGAAAAAACTTTCATTCCTGGCAATATTTTCTTATTTCTAGGCACATACTCCTCTGAAAAATTAAGTGTTGTGTGGGAATACTGCCCAACTCACTTACGTCTGTCATTTTGGCTTCCACCACCTCCTCTTCCTACTGGCATATTGGTAAGTGGAAAATACATGAGCAAGCAGTCAAAGTTGACTGTGCATGTGACAACGTACGTAAGCAGCAAAGTACACCATGCACAAAAGGCGGGGGAAAAATGTCATGCACCAAGGAATATCTTGGTCAGTTTCTACCACCCTTGTTACAAGTCATTTATAACATGTCACAATGACCATTATGCCACCACAATCAACTCGGTCTTCGCCTTCGTTAATTATGTGGCATAATGATCATGTAACATGTTATAACTATCACTTGTAACTCTTGATAGCAGTCGCACACCTTTTCATAATAATCAGGCTGGTATTCAAAGATGAAGCCATGGACAGAGAAAATCACGGAAAAAACAGAAAATTTAGGAATGCGGATACAAAAGTCCTTTTTCAAAATTTGCTACAGGCTTTTTCTAAATGCATTGATCAATTACATATAGCTCTTAAAGCACTATCATGTCCAGATACAACCAGAATCAATAAATATTTGGGTCTAACTAATTCTGAACACACATTTCCGCAATTTGTTTTGGTGGAATTGTGTATGCTAACACAACAGTTATTCGGAAACAAGATTCTAATAAGAAAAAATTAGATCAAAAGTTTTGCAGCATTGCTTTCAAACACAAAATTGTTGATTCACTGAACACTCAGTCCCTTCTCAAATTGAAATTTGCTCGTAACATGATTTCCAAGGAATGCAAAATAAAAGACCCCTACCCCCATTATTTCCTACAAATATAGCAACTATATCGGACAGAGTATCATCAATTACAAGAAATTTCTGGTTTCAATTACTCTTGAGGATATCGCAGCGAATCAAAATTGTGACTGTATGTCTAACAGTAAATATTCTAATTTTGCCGATTCATACTACAAACATGTATTTACAGTTAATTTGGATATGATACAAAATTCAGTATTGAAAGAATTGATGAAAAAAGGTACCAAATTTAGGATATGTCCTAAGTTGAACAGTGACAGTATTTTTTCAGGATACATGTAATGCATTAGTTCCTACAGTATGAAATAGGCAAAGAAAGAAAAAATAGAATTTTAGAAATTTGAAGTACGGTTATCAACTTGAAAAAAGTCTTTAGAAATAGAATTTTCGTTACAAATCCCACATTAAGAATTTCAATATGGTTTATTTAAAACAGCCTAAAGTTTCAGAAGCAGTCAAAAAACTATAAGAAAGATTTGTAATCACTAACATTGATAAGGCAGGTAACAATTTTTGGATCATCTGCAAAAAATGATATGTGGATCTTTTGAAAAAATGAACTTGGTGTATATAAGATTTCAGACATAAGAGGAAATGACGTTTATGAATTTAACAAACAATCCATTCATAATTTGACAAATACACATAAAGGTAAGATGAAAAGGAATTTTTATATCAAACTTTCTGAAGAAGACTCCTCAATTCTACTTTTGTTCTGGATACCCAGAATACATAAAAACCCTTTTAAATCTGGATTCAGAGCTGGTGCTTCAGAATGTACAACAAAACAATTATCAAAGGAAGTAACATTGTGTTTGATTGCAATTAGGAATCATTTCCGTAAATACTGAAATGCAATTTCTAGAAACTGTGAAATAAATTGTTTTGGAGTATAAGCAATTCTTCCGAGTTTGTATCTAAATTCAAAGATTTAAAAGCAAAAAATATCAAATGTTTTGATTTTTCTACACTGTACACAAATCTACCCATTGATGATGTCAAAAGGGCTCTTTCAGAATTAATAAGCAAAACGTTTTAACAAAATGGTAAACCATGCATAAATATTAATTCATATACAAAGAAAGCGTATTGGTAACACAATAAATATTCAAAAAGTGAACGTTAAATTTTACACTGTTGAAACTTTGATAGATTGTATAAAATTTCTTTTGGATGATACTTTTGTTCAATGCAGGCCATTGCTTTGTCAACAAATAAAAGGCATTCCAATGGGTAGCAACTGCTGCCCGTTACTTGTAGATTTATATTTAACCTGACTTGAATATAAGTACAATGTATATGGATAAATTGATGAAAAAGGACTTTCAAATGGCTACAAATTATCAAACAACGCAAGATATATTGATGCCATTGCTTGTGTAAATGTACAAGATTGCAGTGAAATTGCTAAAGAATGTTACCTAAAAGATCTCCCTTTGCAGGGTAACAATTCAGATGATTTCAGAGATGTGTTTCTGGACTTGGATATTCGGGTACTAATGAGGTTTTGTTTTAAAGTCTATCACAAAATAGATGAGTTTTAACTTTGTAGTTAACTATCCTTTCTCGGACAGAAATATTTCGAAACTACTGTATATAATGCATTTTTGTCACAAATTTTGAGATTTGGTCGTATTTGTTCAAAATTTCAGGACTTTGCATCTAGAACCAAATTTTTTACAATAAACTCGAGTCAAGAGGATTCAAAGATGTACTTTTGATCAAATATTTTTTACAAATTTTGCTGTAGATATCCAGAGATGGTTAGAAATTTTGGCTTCAATAATTTTGGAGATTTTTGGACTTGCCTGTTTTGCTACTTAATTTTATCTTTTGGCATCATTCTGTTTTAATATTTACCTTTCAGACATTTTAGGCTAGCTTGTTTTCTGTGAGGTTAAACCCCCAGGGGCTATCGGTAGCACGCACTGGCCTATGCTAGTTACAAGCTTGCCTTATTGTACTTTATATCTAGTTAAGAAATATTATATTTTGATTGCTTTCTCTTGACATAAATACTAACGACTTTTATGCTTTTCTGATTTGCCTTACAAATTTTGCTGTTAATGTCGAAACATTATTAGAATGTTTGGCTGCCATAATTTTACAGATTTTAGACGAGCCTGTTTTGCTACTTAATTTATCTCTTGGCATCATTCTGTTGTAATATTCACTTTCAGACATTTTAGGCTTACACGTTTTCTGTCAGGTAAAACACCCAGGGGCTATCGGTAGCAAGCAGCAGCCGACGAAAGTCACAGGTTTGCCTAATTGTACTTAAAATTGTGTTTAGAAAAATGTTTTAATAACATGTTATGGACCTAAATGCCAAAGACTCATTCTTTTCTGACATGCTTAAATGCACATCTACTCGATATTAAAAAATATTCCAAATTGACAGTATTTTCTCAAATGTCACAAACCTGACACATTACGTTGAAACATTGACTCAGGGTTGAGCATTGAAATAGAGTAAATTGTTGGGAGACTTTCAAAGTGAGGAGTAGGTGTCATCATGGGGTTTGTTTTACGTTTCTGGTGCAGGATGTCCATTGTTGCGGTACCTGTTAGGATTTCCCTTGGTTTGTACAGGTGGTCTATGTGCAATTGTTTATTTTACAATCACTGGGACTAAATATAATGCCCCAGTTTGTTTCTCCTTCAGTTATACACTGGCAGGTGCTTTAACTAGGATAAGCTATCCAGCTAGAAAGGGTACATACTGGTTCAGGGGTAAGTCAAAGTGTTCTTATCTGAACTTGTACTATACAAATTTAGCAATTATGTTTTGTTTGACAGGTATTCTTCTTTCGTGATAATGAAGCTCTGCATTTATAAGCAAAACTTCACGTATCTAGCTAATTCATCACTTGCCACGTTCATATTTATTTATTCATTGTGATGTGGGTTGTCTTTGCTGAATATTTAGCTGAGACAAGGAGCCGCGACTCAGAGAGACATGTACGGGTATTGGCTCCGAAACATGTTCTGCGTAGTTATTTAGGCTAATACAGCCTATGTCGAAGTTCGACAGAAGAAAGTGTGCAATATGGACAATAATACTTCCATATGTATATAGGTTAGACAGAGACAGGTTAGCGTATCGAGAGTAAAGAGTTCGGACTGCGGAATAGGATAATGACTACTAGGTAGTGGTTTTGGACAAAAAGACACAAATACAATGCTGGTTTTATATGTACTAGAATATTTATTGAACACTTCTACTCCTGTATTAAAGATTGGTATGTTAATGTCAGAACAATGTTCTTACTAGCATGCATCACATTGTCAATATTAATATTCTTCCTTTATATACTGTATATACAAGCACATAGCATTGATCACTTGAATTTGAAAAAAACACCTTGGTTTTCTAAGTAAAAATGAATTCATAAATATAAAATAAATAAAATCAGAACTTTGCAAGTTTGGAAGTCCTTTTGATGATCTCCTGCCTAAAAAGCCTGATTTAGTATACTCAAGATAAATGAAACTAAAAACACAAGATTCTACATGCCACCTAAAAATTTTTTAAAAAAAACTACCATATATGCATGCAACTGGTAAAAAATACATCCAACTGCACTCTATAAAGTGTCTGTGACACTATGAACCGTTATGGAGCACTGGAACCAGATATATATATATATATATATATATATATATATATATATATATATATATATATATATATATATATATATATATATATATATATATATATATATATATATATATACATATATATATCTGTTTGAACCTGCGACGAAACACTGACTTCAAATTCAATTTCCTCATGAAGCGACCTTTCACTCAAGTACCTTGAAGCCTAGGTTTAATTCAGAAGTTTCAACAGAAAATATGACCCAGATCAACAGGTTTCCTCTGGGCACTTCTTGAGCCACAGCACAAGAAGTGCCCAGAGGAAATCTGTTGTCTCAGTTTCAAAGAAGCAATTTAAGGGTTAAATGAAAATCATACCTGCATACAATTTATGAAATATGTAAGACCATATTGCCACATCATAACAACAATAGTGAGTTTTCTGCATGCATAGTGCCTGGCATTGTTTATCTGAAGAGAGAGAGAGAGAGAGAGAGAGAGAGAGAGAGAGAGAGAGAGAGAGAGAGAGAGAGAGAGAGAGAGAGAAAGAGAGAGAATTACTGTGCTTGTATTTAATGAACGTAAATTATGATTACGCAATTCCTGTTCATTTATTGTGACTTGTTTCAGCGCTAAAGGTAATCATCGTTGATCTCATTCCCATCAATATTATGGTTCTATAATCAAAATCTGCAGCTTTCCTAGGAGCATTCTGCGTGCATTGCACAGAGTTCACTGAGGAAAACTTGACTCAAGCCTTAATGCAGTAATGAGAAGTTAAAAGTACATGTAACGTACATTCAACCAGTATGCGTATGTTGCAAGAAAATGGGTAATATAAGTGAACAGATTATGTGAGCCTGACACCAAAGTACTTGTTTTGAAATACACACAATATATCAGAGTTCTTGCTAATTTGAACGGACTATTTAAAGGGTAATATTAGCTACCAAGAGTTTTCAACTTTAATATTGCTAATTGAACAGTACTTTTTTACTGTAAACAATACAATTTTTTACTTTTGCAAGCAGTACTTTATTTTTTAAGGTAAATGAGGCAGTAAATAATTTTTTCACTAATTTTGAGACATACATCATTTTTTTTTTAATTCATAGACGGCCCCCCCCCAATTCCTTAGGCGAATTTAGAACTAACCCAGATCTCCCCTTTTAAACTTAAAATCTATCGTGCATGGCAGCGTTCTATCGAATATCCGTCTGTGGGAATGGGGGGGGGGTCATAAAGTGAAGTTTGAAGCACGTTGTCATAAATAGTTTGCAAACAGTTTTAAATAAAGGGTGTCTATGTGTGAAACCCTGCAAAAAGTATTAGTTGCTGTGCAGAGAAATTTTGAGTGTGCAAAGAGTTTTGTGCATTAACTCCCTTAAAAAGCCCCTGACGAGAATTGAAAAATCTACAGGGAGTTGTGAATATTTGCATGCGTGGCCAAAGAACAGACACAGAAATAGGGATACCTAGTGCTTTACTCGTTATATTTTTTAGGACGACGAATCTGATTCAGACAGTGGTAATAATGCTTGTCGATCTTGCAGATCCAAAATCAAAAAGAAGGGAAAAGTTTGTAACCACAAGAAATCCAGATGTGTTTGATACTGTATGACTGGGGATAGAGTAAAGAGAGTTGAGTTGTGCATCATTTTGCCACATGCAAAATTGTCCTTGTGGTATTCAGATAAAGCATGAAGAGTCAAACATGCCAATATTTGTAACAGATTACATTGAAGCTTTCAGCTCTGATTTAAGGGACGACAGAGTAGATAATTTGTTTTAAGTTAAATAATTTGTATAATTTAATCTATACGGCTATGTATCAATAATGGGATCCTATATTTGGCCTGCACACAGTTATGGTAACTACAATATCACAGATATTCTGATACCACAGGCAATTAAGATTGAGCAGATAATACAATAGATTTTGAGCCCTAAGTTTTATCATGTACCAGTGGCGTTGGCAGAGGAAAATGCAAGAATGGGTCGAGTTATACTGCTGTAATATCAAGCATAAGACGGATGACAGTGTTAATGCCAATGATGTAAAAGGTACATCTGTCCTCTTTTACAGGCAAATGCAGTCTGGCAAATGTGCAAAAACTTTGACCCATGTTGGGTTTTGTCAAAGCAAAGAGTTCCTGTTCCACATAGTTGTGATGTCTGTTGACCAGTGGAGAAGTATCAGAATAATCATGGAGGATCATCATCAAATTGCAAATATTATGGAAAAGCTTAAAGCGATCAAAGAAGCTATATTAAGACTTACTATATTTCCTATCGTGAATACTGTTGCTTGTTTCTTTGTTTTTTTTGGTTTGTTGTTGTAGTTTTTTTATTAACTGTTTTTGTTTTCTATTTGGGAAAAGTGATAGCCTTTTGTTTGCGGTTTTTTAACGATGGTTCTGCGACGTCCCTGTGAACACATAGCCGTTGTGCTTTTCATAAGGTAGCTGGTCCTGAACAGTTCATCAAGGAAGTAGGTTTATTTTTCATTCGTTTTGCCTTAGTGTGTGCGCAGATTCTGTTGATGATATTGGTTTCAGCGCATGTGAAAAAGTCGGGTGCACTGCAAGCAGATGTTCGGTGAGGTAACTGATAATTCTTCTGACAACATTCAGTAGCAGCTGTGGCTTGTGGACAATTTATGATTTTATTTCCTCTCTTGTACCGAATTATGTGGATGGTATGAACAGGGACAGCGCATGAGATTATTCATCATGAAGTTGTTAAACCTTATGAAGTCCGTATTCAGGTATAAGTGGATTCTTTGTTAATTCCTAAAATCTCACTGCTCATGATGTGGCCCCCATGGTCAGTGGGCCAGAGTTATCGGTTGTTCGCTGACAGGTGGTTAAGCCTTGTTTTTTTTAATATTGTAAGTTGGGACTGTAGATGGGTCCCCCACGAGGTCACCAAGTCGCTCTTTTCAGGTGTCCATGTCGCAAAGTCACCAAATGTTTGGTTATTCCATTGCTAAAGTTCACTGTGCAAGTCGTTGGTCGCCTAAATTAATGTGTCTAGTCACCAGATCGCTTCTCAAGGCCTCCTAAGTAGCAAGTCGCCGTATAGCCATTTAGGGCCCTTGCGTTCTTAGTTGTATGTGCTATGGGGTTTGAACATTGATTGTGGCAGGGATGTGTTAAGTGCAGCTAATCATTATGGTATGCAGACACTGTAGTTCTAGAAATTGTCGCGCTCGATTTAATTTCGCGCTTTTCGCGCTACCACCCAAACTGCAAAATTATAATGCGCGAAAATAAGTTGCATTGTATTTCACGATATTGTATGGCATTGGATTGCGCGAAATTAAAATGCGCTAAAATACTGTAATTTAAGAGAAACTGAGTTTGCGCGGAATTAAACACCGCGAACATTTCTAGAACTACAGTGTGTGATTTTCTGGGGTTTAGGGGCTTCTATCGTAAGGAAAGCTAGAGCCGCAAAAGAGGGCTAAAATAAATGATCAGTTTAAGTATAAAATATAATAATTTAAAATAAAACTGACATAAATAACAGCAAATTTTAAAGTAAAATTGGCACAAAATAGCAGTCAGTTATGGTTTACTTATTGACACAAATGAGGAATGAAGATGCAACATATGGAATTGATCAATAAAACATGTTATTCAAAGGGGCACATTATATCAATTTCAAATGCACCAAGCGCACATAAATGTCAAGTAAAACATACCATAAATACGCTTGATACAAAATACCAATAAACACTGTTACTTTCGAATAAAGCAGATGTATACTGTTCAAAACAAGCATGAATGTCAAATAAATAAACTATTTTCAAAATAATGGATACCAAATACAATAAACAGAGAAAAATTATATTAAAACAAGGCAAAAAAAATGAAAATACGGCATGTAAAATAAATATGAATTTAGAATAATGCAAACAGTTTTCTAGATAAAATGAAGACAACTGCCATAAAAGAAGTTTCATTGTCAAATAATATAGACTATTGTGACACGACAGAAAAGATGACCGTATCAAACAAAATAGACGTTCATGTCAAGACAGCAAACATCGCGTTACTTGAGAACAGGTGGCACCACAATGTTCATGTTAAGCAAAAATCCATCATGGGAAACAGTGTCTTTTTTTCAATAAATATCTACAGTCTATTCAGTCCGGGTTGGCAAGGCAGTTGCATTTGTATTCATAGGGCAAATGTAAATCGGTTTGTTTGTCACGTTTCTGACAGATCGTAATAATTACTGCTAATGGGGGTACCTGCAATGACAAAATATAGTCTCAAATTCTAAACTGTCTTCAAAATAACTTTAAAAACTATATCCAGTCTGCATTATTTACCACATAATGACTGTCTTGTGGTATTTGAGTGTGTGTGTTGAGACATTTAGTGGTTTTCAACTGAAAAATGTAACTTGGTTTTCCAACTTTCTCTGGACAATTCTGGCCCAAAATGGTAGGTCCCTCCATGCATTATCAACTGACAGTTGGACACCTGTGCACACATGCAACTTGGGGGGGGTGGGGGCTTGTCAAAAGTTATAGAATAAACTTACACAAGTAGAACTGAACATGCTGCACCTTGTAAATTCAAGCTGACGTGAATGTAAAATGTATAATCTCACTGCTCATGATGTGGCCCCCAAACCATGGAGAATATGTTAAAGTGGGAGATCTGAAGTCAGCACCTTTGGATACCCTCTAATCACTTCTTGTAATTTTTTGATAGTTTGACACATTCAACTACAAGCTCCCAAAAACTCAGATGCGTGAACATGAAAATTATATGAGAAAATTGATCTCAAAACTTTTGTTTGCACTGAAACGTTTAAGCAGTGCCCGGCACATGGGTTTGTTTGCATGGGCAATAATTAACACACAGGACACAAGAAACAAGTATGTGTCATATTACAGCCATAAATGCGTAAGAATTGGCAGGTTTTTCTTTCAATGCGATTTTCTCGGAACTATTTTTTTGCTCAACCTCTGTAATTTGTATGTCGCCTCACAAACGTACGAATTGATCCATCACATTAAAATCAACGGACATCGAAAGACAGATTTTTTTTCTGACAAACCCTTCCGTGACTTTTGGAGCAATTTATAGAAGGAAAATGAACAACCTGTCAGGACTAAATCAAAAATTTCATAACTTTTTATTTATGGTATTTCAGGACTAACCATCCTGCACATGGACATATATATATATATTCTCGTTTCAACTTGAAAAAAAAAATTGTACGACTTCTGCGCAAAAATGTGAAAATCCTACCAAGTCAGAAAGAATGTTATAAAATCTCAATAAATTCCAACTCTGCATAAAACCTTATGGATACAACTCTATGGATATGTAGTAATAAGAAAATATATAGGTTTAATGGATTGTGAAAAAATAAATGGGTAATATCGATCCGAAGTTGCCGGTCTCACTGCGCATTAGCTTCACAGCTTCCACCTTAACTGTTCATTCTGTAAGACTACTACTACAAGTGGTGACCCTCTGTGCATTATCCTGGAGAAATAATCATTGGAATATTTTGCATGTGACTGTTGGATTTTATACTGGGTAGGTACACATATGCTAGTGTCTTTTTGTCCAAAACCACTTCATAGTAGTCATTACCCTATTCCGCAGTCCGAACTCTTCACTATCCATAAGCTAACCTGTCCCTGTCTAACCTATATGCATATGGCAGTACTATTGTCCATATAACGTTACTTTTTGAATATTTATTGTGTGATCAATATGCTTTCTTTGTATAAGAATATGTATGTATGGTTTACCATTATGTTTAAACGTTTTGCTTATTAATTCTGAAAGTGAACTTTTGACTTCATCTATGGGTAGATTTGTGTACAGTGTAGAAAAATCAAAACATTTGGTATTTTTTGCTTTTATATCTTCGATTTTAGATACAAACTCGGAAGAATTGCTAATACTCTAAAAACAATTTATTTCAGAGTTTGTAGAAATTGCATTACAGTATTTATGTGATTGTTCACAGTCAGGCATTACTTCCAGGCCCGTTTATGGGAAGCCAGATCGAACTTTTTACAAATTGACATCCTTGCCAACTCGAAGTGAACAGACTGCAGTTCGGGACAAGTAATTTCCACTCTGCTAAAAGGATCACCAGATGTCAGCAGTTGTCGTTTGTGTTAACCATTGTTGACATGGGTACCAGGAAGTCCTTGCCTGCCCCCACCACGCAACCAAGCGTGGTTTGGATACCGAACTGCAGATTGACAACGCGTTTACCGCCCTGTGGGGGTGGATTAGCGCGTATTCGTTTTTTTGTACGTTTACACTGCAAAGCGTGCAACTTTGAGGGATAGATGTCTTGAAATTGAAAGTTAGGCCTACTACACCCCCTCACGTAACTTAATTAATTAATTAATTAAAATCAATTAATTAATTTTAATTAATTAATTAAAAAAGGAGAGGAAGAATAAGGAGGTGGAGGTAACTCTTCCCCCTATAAAGCAGACCAAAATTGGCGGCTGGTTAAATTTCGTCGACTTCAATGTTTTTGACTAATTTAAACAGAAAAGAAGAACAAGTTAAAACAGAATTGATTGTACATTAGACCCACCAAGATAAGGTGCCCCAGATCGACAGCTTTCTTGATATGGTTGGGTGTTAAGAGCCCAAACACATGCCTTGGAAAGATGTTGACGTAGTTTTAATTCGAGGGGACGAGGATTCTTTTTTTTTTTTTAAGGACAAGTTATTGCAACTGCGATTTAGGCAACTACGCATCACAAAGGGACCCTCGTGGAGGTTCGTGGACAATAGGTGTACAGACCGCTCTTGTGGGAGACAACCATCTCATGTGAGAACTCACGGTACAGATCTCCATGTCCTCACTTCCCATGTACCTGTCATGAAAGACCACCTGTCTTTTAAGACCATTTTCGTTGCAGTAGGAGTGGTAGCTTATGACAGGGACAACTGGTTTCTTAAATGACAATTTTTCGTAGTGAACCATCAGCAATTGCCAAGTCCATGACTCGTGATGCACTAATAAGTGGCCTTGCTGATAAGTGTAACGTTAACAGCGTAAACTTCAGTCTAAGGCACAAATACATTAATATGTAGACCTTGTTTTGCGAAGGTTTCTCTAATACTATTTGCATGTTAGTCTCACCTGATAACGTCAAATTAGGTTTTACGATTGAAAATACATGGACAAGTTGGTACAATAAAATCATAATACACATTAAAATTTTCTGGTAGTTACACATTATTATATTTAGATTTACTTTTATCTAAGCAACTTGACATTACACCATATTAAACCTGTAGGAGAAAAGTGGCTTCAATCATATATAGTAACATCTGGCTAGTTTTCCTTGTATCAATGTAAACAAAATGATCGATGCCATGAAGTGGCAAAACTTTGTTTAATATCTGATTACTGCCATTTGCTGTCGTGCAGCGTCAAATCTTTTATCATCTATGAAAATAGGTGCATTCCATGCTACGGGCATGAGCTGCCTCATAAAAATTTAACAGGCCCATAAATATATTCTCATGCACGATATTTTGAAACATAAAATGTGCGCACTTTGCATTGTTTTAGAAAGTGTAACCATGTGTTCATCTGTCAACCTAATAAATGCCTTATGTGCAGATTAGCAATGTGACCAACAGTTCTGCATGTAAAACATTTGGGTGTACCACGTAAATCACTTTTAATTCTGTCATTTCAGGCACCATAATATCACGAGGTCTGTTCACATAGATGTTCACCCAAACAAAGTCCTTATCGATGATATGCTTCGAATCCAGATCAGAGGGCTTCGTGCCCACCAGCCAATCACAGTGTCTGCTTTTCTGAAAGAAGCTGGATCTTCATTTGTCTCTTATGCACACTATGTGTCAAACAGCCATGGTCATGTAGACCTTGGAACATCTGAGTCACGTGGAGGAAGTTACGCTGGTATTTTGAACACTCAGTTTTGGTTTACATTTCCGTGTCATAATATGCTGCAGACGAATGCACTTTTAGCAAGCTACATGTAGTATACACATATATGGCAAGTTTGAAATTGAAATTTGGTTCTATTTGGCAATATCACAAAATTCAGATGTACTTGTGGCATAGAAAACATTAAAATCGTAGATGTTGTTTATTTTTCCTTCCAAATATATGCATGGCATTAAAAGTGACCGCAGCTGAGAATTTGTGGTGACCTAGATCTTTCTGTAAACCTGGCGTGGGAAATGTATGAATCTACTTGGCTAGTACATTTTTCGTTAACTGCAAAAATAAAATACGGTGCTGCCAGCTGTATGTGGCCAACTTTTCTGCCACTGCAGGTAAATTTATAAAGTTGATTTGTGGCCATGAGGAACAGGTAACCTCTACTGCAGTGTCTGTATACAGTAAGTACAACCAGTAGTATAACACCATTACGTACCAATGTCGTAGTTCTTCATACGTTTCGAGTGGTAATTATGCAAACAACAGCAGCAGTGCCACATCGGTGGGGGGGGAGTACTCCCATGTAGGAATCTACTGGGTATGTGCCGCGGGAAAGGCCCTGTTTTCATTACTCCCAGGATTAGAACACCCCCCCCCCCCAAAAATGTAACCAGCTGGATTAGGATATGGGTAACAATTATTTGAATGAACTGAATGTCGTATTCAGTTTTCAAACAGATGTTTAGAACTTGGATATAGGCTTGGGATATAGGATATAATTAGTAAGTTCTCTGGGTGGAATTTTTGTGGGAAGTAAGAATATGCTAAAACTTGTTGAAAATTGAAATGTTGGTCTTCAAAGTGCACCAGGATGCACCAATGCAGCACTCCTTTCAACCCATTACAGGATTAAGAAAGGGTGCCTTTTTATATGTGGTATAATTTTTAAAATAAGGTATTGCATAAAAATGTCCGAGGCACACAGCCACCCTGATGTTGAGTATGTGCCCCCCCCCCCCCGTGCCACATCCAATCTCTCTACGCTCCATAGCCAATAGACTTGCACAAGTCCCTGGTGCATGTCCCTATTTTCCCATCCCGCGGTCCCACCCAGAAGTGCGTTACAATTTCCCTTCCACAAAGTTAACTGTATAATATAGTTATTATGCCAACTACAGGGTGTTATTAAGTAGGTCCCACTGTTATCATTCTTTTTTTTTTTTTTTGAAAAAACTGGTCGACACTGCCGCCGTGCACAGTAGCAGCTATTGAGTCATGGTCAATTCTAATCCCATTATCATTGTGATAAGACTTAAGTGGAAAGTGGTCGTCGATGAATGCATGGCTAGTCACTGGCCACTCAAGCGAGACAAAGCTGACCGTCTCCCTCCGGCTGCCGACACCAGGGACTTGTCAAACTTGCACAAGCCCACTCTGGACTACCATCAATTCGGTGGGAGTGACGTCGCAACATCCGGGGTTTCGCGGGATCTTAGAAGTCAAATCAGTGCCACAACTTTTTTATTTTTGCATTAATGCAAAGTGATCCACGTCATGATTTAAGTTTTGTTGAGTAAGACCTCTACATTTCTATGTGGCTCTTTTGTCAATTTAAACAAAAAGTCCATAAACACACTTTATCACAGTTACTGACAAACTGTCAGCATGATAAACACGCGGCAGCGGTATTTTCACCCGAGCCATGTTTACCTGCGGCTGGCGTATTTTACTCTCTTTCCGTGAAAAATTGGACCCTCTACTCTATTGTACGCAAAGACTGGTACAGTGGTAGTATATGTTATCATTCTCACCAATTTACAGCGTTAAATTTTGTTCCTTGCTTTAATAAATTGTCCGTAATCGTCACTTGTCAGTCTGCCCTCCTTCCCAATTGTATTCTACGAATAAAATATGTTTAAATCACTTGTGTTCACACAAATGTCACCCATCTTTCAAGCCAGACTTCACAACACGAGGCAGCGAGTTCTACCGAACGAAACAGCGATAGAAAAACTTTTTGATTAGACAGCGAACACCATGTGATCGATTCTGGGCCCTTGTAGTTTCCGACTAAAATAACGACGCATCTGTTTGAAATAGAAGCAGTTTTGAAGGTGTTCCCGCTAAAATACTTTTGTTTCAGCCAATGGGAGAGCTTATTGTTAAAATAGACAAGGTTCTGAGCATTCTAACGATGTAAACAACATGGCGCGGAGACAAAAAAAAATCGAGATAGAGACGATGAAATCACCCTATTTTTGCGCAGTTTTGCAAAGTTACATCATTCAAATTGTCACAAGCAAAGACCCGGTCATTGATTTAAATCATCGAAGTAGGAAAATATTCATTTTAACGCCGCTCGAAATAGCCATCGGCAAGAACTGACGTTTCTCTACAATAAAATGTGCATGCTTGCATGTAAATTAACAACAGTCAACACAAGGAATTTGAGACGGCCTTGAATCTGTCACGTGATTGACTGCTCATGAATAATTCATAGCAGCGACAAGCCGGCAAGTTTGACAAGTCTCACTGGACGCCCTCCGCCTGACTCGGGCAGTGCAATTGATACTTCATCACACAGTAGCTCAATTAACAGCTTCTGAAGAGGGGTGCGTTATGACCGCTCGCATGTCTGTGTGATAAGAAACACAGTGCAGACCGCCCGGCGCTAATCATCTGGAGTCCGTGTTATCTGGTTATAGACACGTTCCACGCCAATTAGCCAGGTTTGAGGGCCTACCTGTATGGTAACCGAATAACGCTTCGGCGCGTGTTTACTTGAAAAATTTATTTTTGCAATTAATTTTATTTTGAATAAAATACGGAAGACAGTTCAGTGAGACTTGAGCAAGTCTACATAGCCAATTGCCAATCCAGTATCTGTCAACGTCCAAACTTATAACTTTATTCATCAATATTGTCACGTTGGATTAAAACTTTTGAAAATTCAAGTCTGTCACGACCAAATGATTTTTAAACGGTTCATAAGCGGGAAACCGGTGTAACAAGGTCTTGCTGATAATAGACAAGAGTTAGAGAACTTATATGAACTAATATATGCACCAATATAGGGAAAATAGTAAACTTCAAATTTAAATTTCCCTGAGAAAAGGATCCCATACATATTTAAGTACCTTCACAGGCAGGCACACCAAATAGACCTGACTACCCAAGAGCTAACTGTCTTAAATTTGAACTTACACAAAGGTGTCACAAATCAACATGACCCTGCGTATGCACTCAGAAAAGAACCAATCAAACTGTATTTCTAGATTGGTTCTTCTACTGTAACTGAAACCATGGAAAATTTTGTGTAGGTGGACAGGGTTTGCACCAAGCCGTGTGTACCACGGTCAAGCATGCTACCCATTACACCATTGGGTCTGACACGTCCATTCTCGTTTTAACCTTCTCATTATCGCAACATGTCTATTGTTGACCAACATTGATAGGGACAGAGGAGGTGGTAGACAGGTACAGGCCTTTAATGAGGAGGATGGCGCAGTTAGATTGCGACCCCTTGGTGGTGGGGATATTACCAAGGTATAGGATGGGTGAATGGGAGGCCAGTAGGATTTGTGGTATTAATAGGAGGTTGGGAGGATTGTGTAGACAGGGGGGGGGGGGTAGTTTGCAGGGACGTGTGAGAGGATTTTGTTGGGAGGAGGGAGATGTTTAGCTGGGACGGGCAACACCCTAGTCAGAGGGGAGGGAACCGCTTTGGGGAGGTGTACAGTGAGTGGGGCCAGCAGCAGGGAAACTAAACATCCCGGCAGCTACCAGGTATGTTTCTGAACAGGATCAGGGGAGGGAAAACCAGACAAGAAAATGAAAGAAAGGCAAAGAATAATAAAGGGTCCGACGTCATGAAGATTGGAAGTATTAATTGTAGGGGTACAAAAGGAAATTAGCAGATGTCGGGGAGGTAATTGAAGGGAACAAAATTGACATTGTCGCCTTGGTAGACACCCATGTTAGGAAGGAAGAAGAGGGAATGATGACAAGTCCTGAAGGCTACAATCTTATTTGTAAAGGGAGGGAGAATAGACAAAAGAAGGGGGAGGTGTAGGGTTTTTGGTAAGAAAGGAAATTAAATGGCACGAGGTAAAGACTGGGGCAACAATAGTGTGGTAAGAAATGAAATGTAGTGGATAGGAATGGAAACATATGGACATAAAGTGGCAGTACGTGTGGTTTACGTGGGATGAATTTGGTTGCAAATGGTACAATTTAACATGATAAAAGTAGTTTGATGAATTAATGGATTGGGTCATGTGAATATTTTGTCATGCTTGTGGAAGATTGCATATATATGCAGTGAAACAGTTTGTTTTGCCCCATTCATACAATCACGACTTCTTCACAATCGTCAGCCGTACTCAATTCAAATTTTGTGGGGTTGTACCTTGGGAGAGCCTGCACTGAATTTGTTTAAATGGTCACACTCCCTAGAGTTCTGGATTTTTATGACTTTTCTTTTTGGTTCACTGCCCTCCAAAACCGCTTGGCCAGTTGGCTTAAAATTGCAGAGGGACACCTCTGATTACTCCTAGGGCAGGGTGGGACATGTTATGGGTTAAATGTCATGGTCATCTGAGGACTGGCAATTCACACTCTCCTTTTGTGTGTAATTTGTTTTGACTGCACATTTAACACTCACGTACGTGTACTTTCAGGGTTGGAACCTATGGGTTTATTTTGGAGCATGCAGCCTGCCCCTGGTGAAAAAGAAGGACTAAGGCTGGTTAAAAAGGATGTGACAACACCATACCTAATCCTGCTTTCTGTAATCGACAACCATACAAGTTCACAGTCCCCTTCTGAAAGGAAAGATGTTCTTGCAACCTCTGTCGTAGAGAGATGGTATATGGATGACCAGGTTCAACGCATACCTGTACGCGAGGGAAGGATCAGAGGAACCCTTTTTATTCCCAAGGGTGAGATTTGGCGTTCATGTATAATTTTTCTGTTAGGTTATGAGACCTTATTCTGGTGGCTTCAAATTTTGTTTCATTCTTGTGAACAGAATGGTGCATGTGTACGTGATTCACGTGGTAATTTAACAATCCTGATCTGAGTAAATACCAGACATCCGTGCAAAATCTCGTTAAAATGCATTTTCATATAGAAATTCAATGATGGGTAACACCCATAACAACAACGTATAAAACAGGCCACCAGATGAGACTGATGCCATACGACAAGCCACAATATTTTGCAATACCTTGACTGTACCGTCATTTGGCGAGGTGAATGAATGGAACAAGGAAAGTATATCAGATACGTTCACACAAAGAAATGTGAAAATGTAATTAATCTGCAAAAGCTTCAAACTGGAGGAAAAGCACCTTATCATGCACTGTAATCAATTGAATATCTCATGTAAAAAGGTCCGATTTTTTAACAAGTGGCTCTTTGACAAATTAGCTGTTTGAATTTTATTCAAGGTAAACATCTAATTTAACTTTAATTCACTCTAATAACAGACTAATTTTGCCTACAGTCACCTTCTAAGAAAACTCTTTGTGATGGAAAATGTTCTTAAGTAAATAACACATAACAACAGTTCATATAAAGCATTTTACAGAACTGTTGCCCCTTTAGACTAGCAAAAACCAGCTGGTGGTAAAATGCCATCTGTTTCAATGTTTTCGACTAATTTCAACAGTAAAGCAGCTGTAGCCTTGTAGACAAAAATAATGAGAGGAACATTACATGTTCCACAGGCCATTTTTCTTATATGCGAAATAAACACAACAGGTGAAGGTCCTAATCCAGGTATTATAGATCTATTTGGCACAACTGGAGGCCTGGCAGAGTACCGAGCAGCGTTGCTAGCATCAAGGGGATTTACATCTTTTGCACTGGCATACTGCTTTTATGAAGATCTTCCCAAAACGTGGGATGTGGACCTGGATTACTTTGAGGTACAAGTTCCATATACTGTTCATCTTTAACATGCTCCGTCTTAAATCACCCAAAGTGTCCAGAACTATCATCAGTTTTAATGTTTTAACTTAAATTCCATGTGAATAGAAAATATAATTGCTGAGAATTTCAGGTAGGACATATCATGAGGTCAGTGGCTTCTTTTCCCATAGGTTGGGTGTACTGCATCCAACCTAAGCAAAAGAAAGCTTTTGAGTCCTAATCTAAGCTGAAAGGGGTAAAAGAAGAAAAAGCGTCATGACAAACTGGCTTTTTGTGGATCATATATAAAGAGAAAAGCGATAAGTCACATCTTATGAAAATTGTGTACATCTAATCAAACCTGTAGAAATATAAGCCATATTTCAGAAACGGGTTGTGTGATTTCAAATGTCTCCACAGAGCTTTCTATCCTTTTCACAGCTTATTTACACAGAAGGTAGTAACTTCGACCCTTATCGGAGAAATCTAGAATTTATATCTTAATACAATACCAACACACTGCCATAGGTATTCATTTCCACATATCCCCACTAAGTTTGAAGTGGATTTTAGCTCACGCTATTGGAGAAAAGTACGCATACATGCATGTACGCTAGTAACTGTTCACAGTTACCATTCTAACGCAGGCTTTTTCTGATCGTTGCCACATTGAAAAAAAAAAAAGAAAAAAAAAAAAAAAGGAAAAGGATCAAGAATCAGGAAAGGCCTGGAGACTGAGTCCAATCTACATTTCTGCAAAGTTTCAGCAGAATCCAGTTTGTAGTTTGCAAGAAGTTCAAAATTACAAAAAACACAAGAATCATAAAGAATTACTGCACTGTTAAACAAATTAAGATTTAGTAGTGGCCGAAACGTTCATCTTTAAATGTTAAGTAATTTACCAAGTGGTTCTAGAGAATAAGTTTTGAATGACCCCCCCCCCCCCCCAAGAAAAGAGCAAAACAAATCATTCCAAGAATTTAAAATTCCTGGAGCATGATTATTTGAACAAACTCTGAAGAGAGTCAAGACATGTAGATCCCCATCAAGTTTTGGAGTGACCTCTACTGACAGCTTTGGAGAAATAAACATGTACATAAATTATGCAAACAAAATTTTTTAAAAACTTTATTGGTCTACACTTTTTTATTCATGTTACACATTTTGTTGGTTATTAAGATATGTGCATGTATGTGCACAATAGTCCCTGTGGTGCACAATGTTCAGAAAAGTGGGAACTCATGCTTGATTGCTTATTCAAGCATGAGCTAAATGTGACTCAAGGTCAGAATCATCACTTTGCAGGAAGCCTATGTACAATGTACTCTCAGTAAGCCTTTCTGCCCTGTTTGGGCACACTTGATCATTGATTTAGCACACAAAACATGTGCAATATGGACAGAAACTTGGGTAAGCATGGCTATAAAAGCACGCAGGATCAGAATCAGGTATGGATGTGTCCATTGGTAACTTCCATCCTCAGTCAAGACATCATGCCATGTCTATCTGAAGTGGGGAGGATCAGAGTCATAGGCCACATTGAAGCTGTAGAGAGTTGCAGGTAAATGGCACAGGTAATGGGAGTCAACCAAAACACATCAATAAGTTGCTCCAGAAATTACACCAAACCAATGATGTTCAAGATCTGCTAGGACAGGGATGGCCAAATGTGACCGGCAGGCAACCAGACTGCTTTGTCATCAATATAGCATTAAGGTGCAGGACACGCACTGATTCACACATCCAAGACAGCTGCAAATGGCCCATTCCTTTCAGTGGTGTATCTCCATGCAGACAATGTGGCACTGTTTCTGATATCCAGAAGCTTCATGTTGTGCCATATGCTGGTGCCAGTGGCAAAATTTTATCTTGAGGCAGGACAATGCAAGGCCACATGTTACTGCTGACCTTAGTAAAATCTTGACCAGGAGAGGTGTGCAATTTAGGGATTGGCCAACTTACTCCGGTGACTCCAATCCCATTGAGCACCCATGGTACCGTCTCAAGGGAGGTGTGGTCCAGAAGATGGGTTTTGTTTCAGAGTTGATAATAATACCAACATTTCTGTTACTTCGTTTTAAATGTAGATCTAATGGAAGCATTGTTGTTATTAATTATTATTATTATTATTATTATTATTATTATTATTATTATTATTATTATTATTATTATTATTATTATTATTATCATCATCATCATTATTATTGTTATCATTATTATTGTTATTTATTTTTATTATTATTATTATTATTATTATTATTATTATTATTATTATTATTATTATTATTATTATTATTATTATTATTATTATTATTATTATTATTGACCCTTCCATTGATGATACATTTTACAAAAAAAGCATAACAGGATACCTTTAAAAATTTAGCATAACCATTAGTCACATTTTAGAGAAGTAAAAAAACTGACACCCCCCCCTCCCCTGCAAAGCATTTACAAAATACCAAAATCACACTTGAACAAATTAACGTCTCGGGATTCTAAGAAGTGACAATATGTAGGTTTGAAGCAAATGGCCAAATAGTTTTGAAGCTTTTGCCAAAACAATTCAAAAGGAAAATTCATAGAAAAATATTGAAAAACACTGAACTGTGACTTGTTGTACAAGCTCGTTCGAAATGCACTGAATGTAAATCCCACCATGATTTAAGAAAATTTGAGAAAAAGTTTTGAAGACGTTAAAAATGTAATTTTGGACAGTTAATGGATGTCTATGGAGATTGATTCTGCAAAGAAGGAGTATAGTCTTAGTAGTTTTTCACACACCAAGTCAGATTGGGTCTTTATAGTTCAAATGGAACTAAGGGACCCCTGGTTGGACCAAGAGTTGCAAAACATGTCGTCAAATATCAGAAACTTTTTCAGGCACTCAAAGAAATGCAAAAAGAGCCCTGCGAAATCTGACAATGAAGAGCACATGGTTTACTCAGATAGCAGAGTAACTGAACAAAGTATTCATTTGATGCTTGACACTTTCTTTTAATGAATGCACTCAAAAGCTTAACCCTGACAGCTTTCAACATCTTCTGCGGTTTTGTTTCAGAGCAGACAGTGGCTCTTTCACATTGCACCTGCGGCATACATCTATCAGGGCTAGTCAGGACTCTACAGATAGGAGATTTACCGTTTGCCAACCCTCAGAAACCTGCCAAAACCCTACCATGTGCCTCACCATTCATGGGGTATTAGACTAATGTAGCCTCAATAGGATTTTTGCAACTCGTGATGAGACATAGAGTGTGCATTTTTCTCCGTGACACGCATCTGAATTTGCCTGTCACTAACATTAACTTCATATTTCAGGTGCTTAGGGGTTCAGATGTGGAAACCGTGACTCAGTAGCTCCTGTTGGAAAGGTTGTTGGATAACTCAGACCTTAGGCTGGATGTTAAATAATTGCTGACCTTGCAAGATCGTTCAGGTGCCTTCGCAGAACGTTTTTACAACGTGCTAGAAAATATGATTAAGGTTGATATGAAATCATTACTTCTGCTGGGAAGGTATGTCTGAACGACGTGACTATGAATGATAGGTTGCCACAGTAGCTTTAAATGCCAGTGACAGATGCTTGTGCTACATGGGAGCAGGTGGTGTTTGCCACCACAAAGTCCCCCTGCAGACTACCCAGGCTATTTTCCACCAAGCCAATAAGAGTCAGTTTCAAGTCTCCCACCAAGGATAGTTCTCTGGTGGTGGATGCAGTGGCAGCAGATCGATAGATTAAGAAATACAAGAGACGATGTATTGGGGTTGCCGTGGTAAACATAAATGGGAAGGTTTGGTGCAGTTACAAGGGGCTACAATAAATCTCCTTCACATACAAATATCAAAATAGTTTGAAATCCTAATTCAGCTTATTTTTTTTAATTTTTTTTTTTGTTTCCTTCCCAATCAGATAATGGCTGTAATATGCCTGTCTCAGTAATACATACTTTTCTAGTGGAACAGATTGTAAAAAATAGAATTTATAGCAGTTGTGATGTGACCAGAGAAGGCTAGGCGAAATCAGTTGACCCCAAAGACATATACTTCTATCCACTGATGGCAAAACCTATCGAAAAATATCTGTCGTTTTAATTGGGCAATGTACATTTTGTTTATCAGTTTTACACACCCTCCTATTTGTCCTTGCTCTGGCACAACCATTGTCTATGAGAGCAATGAGGGTGGTCATAAATTACATGCAAGATGTGTGTGATTAAATACATTTGGATGACTAACTAGTAAGAGCCATATCTCCAATGACTTTGGAACAGGTCACACACAGTGCTGATACTTACAGTATTATGGACTTATGCCCACAGTTACTTATCTAATTGAAAGTGGGTCTTGTATTAGGATACAAAAATATTTTTACCAAAATGAATATGATGAAGTCAGGGTGCAGCTTTTAATAAGGAGTCTTCCTTCACCATGGTGACCTGATGAGCTATGGCAGATCGATGAAATGCCATACCGGAAACTAATGACATTATAAGGTTAAATGATAACAGAAGGGTTGCATTTTGAACATGTATCCTTTTTATTGTGATAAAAACACTGCATTATAGACATACTGAAATAAATAAATACTACAAAATATCCCTCCAATGTCAACCAGATATCAGCCCCTTATGCCAATGCCATCCCTCACAAATGCAGATGTCATAGAGTGTTATGACAAGCGCTTCTGCAGTTTCCTAAGGCCAGGGTACATTCTTCATCTCAGAATCCGGGCTTGTATCCAGTTCCATGTCACTATCAGCATCAGCACCATGTGGTGATGTGGAAGCTATGTGGTCATCTAAATTGTTTGAGATCCCACATTTAAAAAATGGGTTAGTTACTGGTTCCAGCAGGGAGATGATACAGCGCCTGAACAATCCACTGACTCAAAAGTATCTTTAATGGAGGCCACTTGTGTCCTTTATTTGTGTACTCTGCCGATCCTTGAATCATCCACTCTTCGTCCTATGCTTCAGATTCAAAAACCTTGAAAGGCTTGTTTAAGCAAACATCGAATGGTTGTATAATCATGCACAAACTGCCAAGAATAATAGCAACATCAATGTCTCAGTCGTTCAACTCCTGCCACACTTAGTCAGTAAGGTGGACACAACAGCAATCCCACACATGCAGATGGCGTTTATTAAGGGCCCTTTTAGGAAATGTTTGCAGAATCTGAGCTATGCAACCTACAAGGAGTTGCATATTTAATAAGGTATCAAAGCTTAACACTTTCGAAAATAATTGTTTAAGACACACTTTACATGCTAGTACACTATGCATTTGATAACTCTACATAAAAAGGCCTTTTACGAATTGCAGCATGCCAGCAGGTGCTGAGTTCATCAAGGAAAGCTCTTGACTCAGTCTATAATGCAGCGCCACAAGAGTTGAGCATATGAATCACCAGATGAATTTGTCTGACTTAGGATATATGACAATGCTTTATTTGCAACTCACTTTATAAACATTAAACTTTCCATCTTTATCAGTCCATCCTTTTTTGCTGCCTTGGCATGTGACAACCCAGGACTTTCAACTTGGGATCCGTCAATCTTTGAATATTATTCATGCTGGTAATTTTGAGCCATCAGCACTAACAGTGAGGACAGCTGTTAAGTAGCGTTTTTCAGCTTCATTAGTTTTGATAAGAAAAGTTTTTTTCACCAAACAGGTGCAAAGTATAATTTCCTTTCATGTGAAGTCTCACTGGCATTTGGTCAGTGTTAAAAATGTCACACAGTTCATATTCAATTTTTGTCAAATCTGTGATATTATTTAAAAAATTCACAGCCTTTTCATCCATGTCCCTGGGAAGCTTTTTTTCTTTGGACGTATCTTTTCCAGTTAAACGGCTGTGGCATATTTTGATTCCTTAAAAGTTATGGAGTGGGTATCGGGAGTCATTCGCCTAATGCTGTGCCCTCACTTGCACCTGACAGTCAGGGCATGACCTTCTGCCGGGGTTTGGTTAATCCACTGTACTGGGCCTGAGTTCACACCACCATACTTTAGTTTGTGCACAGCAGGCCTTTTACCTTTTTCACACCATGTAGATCATTTTCCTAGTTTTTCCAGCCCCTTACTTGTTTTTCGCTAATTGCCAAAAATGGCAGCTTTTCTGTTGCTACTGCAGTTTTTGCTGTAACGGTTGCTACAATACAAACACTGGAACACAAAGGGAAAGAAAAAGGTAAAATGGCCATGGAGTGAAAATACTCCATGGCCATTGTACTGCACATGGCGGTACGATGGAAACTTGGACAGAAACATTTTATTATGACTCACAGGTACGTGACAGCCTGAAGTTGGCGTGCCTCTTCTGGTAGGGGGTTTCTGCTGATCACAATGATGGATATTATGACCATGGAGATGTTCCAACGTTGGAGGGTGTTCTCTTATACAGATGCACCCTCTTATAAAAGATTTACGGAAATATAAAAAATTCCAATATGAAAATTGTCAGAGGATAGTTTTAGAAAGCTCCAGACTCTATTTCAGGTGCTTGAAAGCAAAGAGTACATACATACTAGCAATAAATTGGATGAGTTTGAGAGGGAAATTTTTCTATGTAGATTTTCAAGTTTCTGTGAGCAGGTTACCCATAAGAGAAATCCAGTTGGTTTTGCTGCAAAATTGGAACAGGCAGTCCAGGAGTCCTTATGCAATCAATTGGTTGAAACTAAAGATGATTTGTGTGTCTCTAGAGAATTATTAATATCAAGTAGCAGGTTTCAATGTACTGACTATTTCGAAAAACAGGATTTGAATTTGGTGCAAGACAAAAGGTTTGCTGTATTGTTCACATGTAGCAAGATTGTTAAGTGTATTAGATGACTAAGTCTCAAAACAACAAGAAGTAGGAAGCACTAATTGGGTGTTACACCTGCAAGTGGTGCCAAAATTCGGGTTAAGAGGCGGACTCCCCGTGATCTTTTTTCGACGTAGAAAAACCAATAATGGTCCACTTTTATGCCTATCACCAGACGAGAGACTGTGAGCTATCAACACCTTGCCAGTGATGTATATTGAACAAAATGTGGGTTGTATCAGGTACCGGGTGTCGAATGTATCAATTATCCGCTGGTAACATCTGTTACAATAACATACCTGTTGAATAGAAAATAAAGTGTTTGATTGGATTGAAGTGAAAAAAGGCGTAAGGTACATTTGAGTGCGCTAAGTATATACTTTCAAATAGATAGAAAGCACCAAGGTACTTAAATTTCCGTAAGACCAAAATGGTAAGATCGATATCCTTTAGTGAGAGACAGCAAATATAGCAGTATTTCATTGTAGTTCTGATGGACTATGCAATATATACCACGAGAATTATGATACTGAATAATACGTCAACGATCTATGTTGCCTTTTATCGTGATAATTTACCCAGAGACTCCACTTGGTTTCTGTAGGAGGCCATCGAGTGGCTGCAGAAACACCCAGCAGTGGCACCAGGAGGGATTGGCATCATTGGATTGTCCAAAGGTGGAGAAATTGCAACTCATATGGCTGTTATAAGTGAGAAGGTAATGCGGTTTCCTGAATGGCAGTGGCACAAGTACACATATGTATGCTATGCCTGCGCACAGGCACTTGGTCATTAGGGCCGGCTCCCATTTATACATGCTCCGTTTGTACGTCCAGTCTACCCAATAAAGTCATTATTAACAAATGGACATTGTATCAAACAATTTATCTTACTTTACCTTACCTATCTATCTGTGCCACTGATGTGTTTTCGATTACGTTACATCTCTCGTGATAAAATTTGCATATCCTGCTTATGTCTTCATTAGATTGTGTATATCGTATTTATTAATTTATTCATTGGAGCTACTTTCATATTTTGCAGATTAAACATTGATAATGAAGGACTGACTGTCAAGAATGGAGCCCTCGTCATCAAAGATGCACTTGGCACACCGACAGAAGAGATGTACATTCCAGTAAATATGCTAACTAAATTATATGCATTATATATTGCCTATGCAGTGTTATCCGTATTGATAGCGCATTCCCCAGTTGTATATATGGTGCACCATAAGTTTCGAGCAATGTGGCTCAATATTTTTGGCATTGTCTTTTAACTCTAAGAGAAAGCTGCTCCTGCAAGACCATATTTGACCACAGTTAATATCGCAATCTATACAGATGACTCTGCATATTAGTAAAAAATAACTTTCCAAAGCAACATGCAGTGCATGTAGAGACGGAAACACGTTTTTGGCAGTACCAAGTTTTCGCACCCCTGTTTTTTAAACATACCACTTTGCATCATAATATGAATTGTACAGTATTTATCTATTGTCCTTAGGAACTCAAAGTTATAAATGCCTGTATCAAGCATGTTGAAAATGTTGTAAGTTTGTATCTTTTGCCTTCACCATAATGAGACAAAACCATGCCTGGATAAATTTAGTCTAAAGAGGTTTCACACAAGTCCTTAAAATGCCTGAAAATAATGAATGAATTTGTTGCATGCATTCTGAAGGCCTTAAAAACTTTGCAAATGCAGGGTTTTGAAAATAAGGTCCGTGGAAGTCTTGGTTATACATTGAAGCCAACAAGTCGACCTCTAACATACAGTAAACACAAGATCAAGATTAACAACTCAAAAAAGAACCCCCTACCTGTCGCATGTGCTAATAGAGACATTCAATTGTGGTATGCAACAACTCCTGTGAAAAGTCATCTGTTCTTTGTGGACACAATTCCTTGGTCTGCAAGAGACAATTTCTTGATAAAATTACGTGTAGTGACTGATCGCCTGCAGTATGCGACCATATATAGCAGGTACCAGTATACATGGAAACGTACATTTGCACACGTAAGTATAGTGGTCTAGTCCTTAGAACAGGACATACACAGCAAAAAGATAATGTAATCCTCATTTATTCTTTCAATTTCTTTGGCTCCGTAGAAATAAATTAGCCTGTATGGGCCTGATATTTTGATGAATTTATGCATATCTTAACATAGATATCATAGAGTTGAAACATTTTGAAATACATGAAGAGTCCTGATAAAATGACAAATGCTGTATAGTCATTCGATCCTATCTAAATTGGAAGACTAACCCTGCCACTTAATTTAAATTCAAATGGCAACACATCAGTTAAACCGAAAAAATATTGTAGTTATTCACCATCGACAATTTGCAACTAGGAAACAACATCAACTTTCAAGAGTCCTGAAACACGATATACGTTTGCCATGTGAGAATCGTGACAGCCTCTATACAGTCACACATCACATGATCTGTGTATTTTGGACTTCGTGAATTACTCTTCTCGATGCAATGGGGTTAGGATTAAAATAATTACTATAACGCACAATGACAGAATATGTTTTTTCCTTTAATATTTTCATTTCTGTGTACGGTCGTTGTGTGCATTTAAGTAACCAAGGCTAACGGCTTAAAACATTTCTTCTCAACTTCGGCCATTTTTATGAAAAAGCCAATGAATCCTATTTGTAATGACAGTCACAAGACAACTCGGAAGGTCAAAGTGAGCCAATAATCTCAGCAGAACATATTTCCAGAGTTATTTGTTTGACCACTTTGCATTTCTATGTTAATGAAAGAATTACATACATCTACCGATTTGTGACCTGAATAGAGGACAACCATCTCTAGGCAAGCCCAGTTGATTTGCTGATTTGGCTAATTGCGGTTACCTGACGTAATTGTTATGGTCGACCTTGTCCAACTTTAATGAATTTTGTTTGCTGATGGTAACTGGAGAACTACTTAAGCTGGGATTTTGGTATTTAACTACAATTGTCTTTTGTAATGACTAGGTTCCAATGGCATACAAGTAATCTTTACTTGGTTTCCAAGATCGTAAGGCTAATATAATGGATCTATATCAACTGTCGACTTTTGCACAATACATGGTGGTCTTAGTACCAAATGATAAAAGTAGCTTTAACTGGAGTTTCAAGGTAACCCCAGCGAAAATATCGAGACTTTGATGTTCCGCCTGTTTTGTGCATATGCTAATTAGTTACGTAACATTGGCTATTCCCATCACGATGCCAACTGGATGCCTTGATTTTTGTTTCAACCAAAAGGTGTTGGGGGGGGGGGGCTGTTTTCGGTGCGTGTTGTCTATTAAATCATTTGCATAAATATAGTTACTGTATAACAACAGTAGGAAGTCCTCTGGGAATAACCGCCCAGCACCAAGATGAGTTCCTTTCTGGTTCGTAGTTTCTAGCATGTAGTTTACAGCTTGATCCTACAGAAAGGTGTCCATATATTTCAACCTGCCTTTGACTTCAGTAATGTTTAATTCGATATTAATCCAAATTCAATACATCTCCAAAAATAATCATGCATTTATCGGTTGTGCATGCACCATCAGCACAGCACGTGACTTACAGTCCTCTTCTTATATTTCTCAGACAATAGATTTCAAAAGTGTCGCACAAAATTTTGCCACGTATTTCACTTGAGGAAATGTAACATTAAAATTATACATGATTCAAAACAGAATTTTGAAATTTCAACTTTATGTTCCTATAAAGCTGAAACTATAAATAAAGTACAGGATAATATAAAGGTTCTTAGTGTCAAGAATACATAATAACAGCTTGTCCTATTTTTTTCCGTAGATTGCTAACCTTACATGAACAAAAATAACAATGAATGTCACTTCAAAAGTCTATCATCCCCCTTCAGTTTATTTATTTATCAATTAGAGCGCAATGCTGTATGTTTTTGTTGCAGTGCATAGTCTGGTACCGCGCAAATAGATTCATACTTTTGCTATATTGGATTAAACATATTTTATTAAAGCAATTAGGAAACAGAGCGATGCCTATATTAATCCTTCGGCTTACACACATAAGAGAGAAATAAAAGACGATGTAAAACACTTAGGACTGATGCAAAGAACAACGCTACAAAATCAATGACAGATAGAGTGGTAAGCCACATGACTGGAAGAATAACACAGCCCGGCATGCGTTCACAGACAGGGAGAGGGTGGTTGGAGTCGGCCCTCTAACTGTGTAACCATGTTCTTGCACACAGCATTAAATATCATATATAATCAGGTGTAAAATCTAGCTGCTTCAATAATATATATCTATGAACAGCTTTAAAAATATCTTCATTATCTTTGAAAGTACAGTTTTTAGACCCAAATAAAGGTGTTTCGACAGTAAAAGATGCCAGAGGCAGGACAGAATATTTAAGTTCGTCACGATGAACTTTATATTTCATACATTCACAAAAATAAGGAAACGCATCCTCGTTTGCCGTACCACAGGCATCCGCCGGAGAGTCCACAACACCGTTATTGACCAAATCTGACCAAAGTATACTATATTTCATTTGTAAGTGTGCGTGAAGGACTGTCACTCTCCTCTTCCCAAGATAATATAATTTATTACATTTCTTTTCTTTCAATTTCGATTTGACCGTACTTCATAAGAATTTCTATCATGAACCTAGTTCGGCAGTAGATTTTGTAAGTAAAAGGGAGCCAATACATGTACTATTTTGTAATAATAAAACTAATTTACTTTTAGTTCGGCGTTCCGGTAAACCCGCCTCTTCACAAATGAGTTGGTGCTTAGTACCTCTCGTTACACCTGTTATAACTCGTGCTGCTGCTAGCTGCACATTCTCTTATCGTTCCGATTCCGATGATGTACATCGATCCCAGACAGCAGATCCATGTTCAAGAATTGGACGAATGAAAGAAACATACAAGATTTCTGGATTTTCTGCTGAGACACATATGTGAATGTTTCAAAATATTAATGTTTTTTCATGCCTTTATCAGTAATTTCGTTTATGTGACTGGATCATGTCAAATCTGATCGTATTATAAGCCCAGAAAGTTTGCATTCAGTTTCGTTTTGCAAAGTTTGATCCATGAGTACAAGATCTGGGTGTGTTCTACCTATTCTCTTCCTCGAGATAATCATAGATTTAGTCTTTGATGGATTGAATACAACCAGCCACTGTTCAGCTCAAGCCTCGATTTCATGCAGATCAGAATTAAGAGAAGCCGCTGCTGCAGCAGGCTCGTTTACAGTTATGAATAAGGTGGTATCATCTGGAAATCTATGGGTGATTCTACGACATTTAATATATCATTTATGAAAATTAAGAACAATAAAGGACCCAAAAGAGAGCCCTGGGGGACACCTGCTTAAACTCGGCCCCAAGAAGAAGTGCCACCCTGGATAACCACTACATTAATAATGGTCCAGTGATCCCAGCCTTTTCCAGTTTATGTAACAGCCCAGGATGATACACTCCGTCAAGAGCTTTATAGATGTAGCAGAATACTATCCTGACCTTTTTTGCAAATCAACAGCCTGACAATAATGATTATATAAGACTAACAATTGGTTGACAGTACTGTCACCAAGGGTGTAACCGGACTGACAGTCGGAAATCGCCTGTTTATCAGGGAAGAAGTTAAAAGTATGTTTGAAAATGATTCGTTCAAAGACTTTGGACACACAGCTTAAAAAGGAAATAGGTCTGTAATTGCTACAGTTATTAGGGATCCTTTTTTCAAAATTGGGACATTGGCCTTTTTCCACTCACCTTTGCAGTATTCAAAACAAAGACGCAGTTTGGGAGTTCTGAACTTGTACCTCATTTTATCTACCGTCCATAAGTCTTACATTCTACAACACTATCAGGCAAAAAAAGATTGATTTACGGCAGCAGTTCAATTTATATAGTGGTTATTGTTTTAATATTGCATGCACAGTCACCTAAGATTATAGAGTTCACATTTTGGCCACCAGGTGTTGCTGCAATTTTGAACTTTATGATTTTAGTTCAGGCAATTTGAGACCTCTTGTCCACAACCGATGATCTTTTTTCAGAATGTTTTTCGACTAAAGATAAAGGTTTGCGAAAATGACGAGTGTACGTTAAATTTTTTTCAAGCTATGGGATATTAAACTTTGGGACCATGTGTTGTTAAGTGCTGGTACTTACACACAATTGCTCTGCAAGTAAGCCTCTACCAACCACCTGAGGGAAATGATGATCCAATAATTTTCTTTTTTTTTTCTTTTTTCTTTCTTTCTTTCTTTTTTTTGAATCAAATTTCTTCTCAAGAAGTGCTGAGCCAGTTACACACGTGGATACCTAGGGCTAACTAGTTCTTATTTTGGCCAGAAGGTGACACTGCTATTTTTACTATTTAGCAGAAAAGTGTGTTCAGACTATTTTTGAATTCTTCAGAACAGTCAAACAATTGATTCCAAGTTTATCAGAATATAATATGACTTACGGTGATGAAAATTTGCAAAAATGATGAAGGTATGTTAATTTTGACGAAGTTATGGGATACTTAACATTGCTGTCGTGTCACTAAAAGCTACAGGTGTACAAGTATATTGCAGCAGTAATGTGATGGTACACTTATTACAATAGTGAGCAAACTATTGTTTGGGATGCTTTGCTTTTATACAGAGAGGTTCTCCAGGTAGAACGTCACTGCATTTGTGAAGGATATGTTCTTACAATAAATGTGCACCCTATAACAGCGGATGGAGATGCACTGTTAACATATGGGCGTGTCAATTTGTAATGTTGGATCTTAGGTCCATGGTCATGTCCAACTATTAATAGAAGAGTGCCCATGGGATGGGGGGGGGGGGGTATCTTGACTTTTAGTAAGGTCAAAGTGACCCTGGCTTAAAATATGGTGGGTCCTGGTGGTTAATAGAAAGTACGCGTGGGGCTGCTTTTGCAGTTGTTTATGTTGATTTTGAAAGACTTTGAAAGGTCAGCCCAGCCTATTGACTTATATTTTGGTGATATCAAACTTTTTGTCAATTATGGGTAAAGAGTAATATAGTACATGTATAGAGCAATATAGTCTACACTTTTAGAAGCAGTAGTTTCCAGTCAGTAGGACACAGGATCATTGTGAACCTTTGGTTAATATATTTGGGGATTTTTTCAATTTTTTTTCTTGCAAAAGCACAGGCTATATTTTCTTTCAATTTCTATTCAACCTGCACCAAGCATTTGTACATTATGTGAAACCATTATTATAACCTAATTTTTAGCAAATTTTCAAAATCATTAAATGACGTTAAAAGGGCAATTAGCAAAGTTTACACTAGAATACTAGTGTACATTTTTATTTCTGTATTTTGTTTAAAACCGGAGACAATATCCGCTCCAGGCTTGATGGGAATATACTGTGGGACAATATCTGTAAAACTAGCCCACTTACTTACGTATGTGAGTTACTTGGATCCATATACTAACAGGTGAAAGTTGAGCAAGGCTGAGGTGTGCTTGTCTTTCCTCACTTTGACCTGCAGCTCAAGGTCAACTCATCTCATCTGAGGATGGAAACTAGTAAACAGCCATCTTTGTATAAACGTACAGCTTTTTCCTTGTCTCGTGGTTCCTAATTTGCTCTGCAGGTAGAAGAGGCAAAATCAGCACATTTCCTCTTCATTCGAGCTGGGGACGATGAAATGGTGTCGCGAAGCAATGCTAATGACATGCCAAATCGCCTCTCTGCTCATGGCAAATCCAATTACACACTGCTGTTCTATGAAGGGGCCGGTCACTTGATTGAACCACCTTATGCTCCTCTTTGTTATTCTTCTTATCACCGAGTGGTCCGTAAGTATATTTTGTCTTTGCTAGTAATTAGTACAGAAAAACGTGACCCATATTCATAAATTCCAAACACAAAAATGACAGTAAAGAGATTCGAGAGTTACCAAAGCATCAATATTCATCTTCCAATACCAATGTGAAGAAACAAATTTCACTCCTGACTTGAGCCAGGCAGTCACCCATAAAAGGCAACTGGTGGTTTTTAACCGGTCCTCTGAACCTTGAAATATTCTTCACTAACTACAGACCATAGTGTATCCAAAACGTATAGGCCTAACCACTCAAAACCCAAATTTCATTATTTCTGCCACAAATAAAAAGAGAACTGGTAGGCCTATCATTTTTTAGTTCTTCTGACTTGTCAGTCAGCTGAGTTTACAGCAAAAGATGAAAGTAGGCCTTCATCGTTTTTGCGATATTTATGAATCTGGGACATTATAATCACACTCTACCTCCATCATAACTACGCATTTGCAGGTTTCAAAGAAGAAAATCTACTTTCATTTTACAACACGCACAGTGTCTTTTGTGTATGTTGTATACAGTTTCTTTGATAATCCCATTGTGATAGATATGTTGTCAAAGTTGTGAACCAAACACCATGTGGTTTGGCTGATGTTCTAAAAAAGAATAAAACAACTGTTAAAATAAGGCCCTGCATGGACACGTGTTGTTGGTAGATAAATTAGCATGCATGCAACTCAACTGTATGGAATGGATTTAAGCTGAATCTTTTTTTTTGGTGGCCTGAATGTATACCATTACCTCGCATTCACTTTAGCTCAATGAATTTTTGTGTTCACTGAACTTCTCTAATGGTCCTTCACCTGTCATCCAACGTAAAGCGTTTGACGTCCCTCCATCTTCAATTTTACATATTTGATTCAAAACATCCACGCCATAGATGTCGATATTCGTCACTAATTATTTGTGATAAAATCATAATTACACTTGCATCTTAATCCTGACATATTGGCAAGAAAAAACTATCCTGCGATTTTTTATGTTTGGTTTAGTTTTTCTGTTTTTCCATCCTCAAAGTTTGACGTTTTAATTTTTCCTTTGATTTTCAGGATGTTCATTTTCTTCATTTCATAGAAAAAGAACGAAGCGAATTATTTAGAAAATCGCTGAATCGTTTTTGCAGTTCAGACATTACAGAATCAAAAGCCGTTAACCGGATTAAATTTCGCCCAGCCGTTTTCTTGGAATAACCATTCTTAGGTGGGGTTCTCGTCCTATTATCCTTTCTGAGAAAACAAGCTTCAAAGACCTTTGATGTTGATCATTTGCCTCTTAAACAATACCATTTGCTCAAGCTGAGCTGATATTTGAACAAAACGTAGTGAACATTGTCCCTTAACAGTTCGGGAGGTTGTCAATCAATTCTTGGCCAATCACATGGATAAAAGAGCCTTTGAAGTACGGAAAACATTATTCAGCGATCTGTCAAACGGCGACTGGGACAAGCTGGTTTCAAAGCATGACGTCATGGAGGCGGCCCTTCGGGCCCCGTGACATCAAGCCCGGCAACGAAAGTTGTGTTGCCTTGCTTCGGTGGGGCGGCCTACAGCCACTCATGGTCAGTGCACGGATGGCGGGTTTGATCTTCAGCCCCCCTACCTCTTCATCCCGTTTTTAGGGATAGTATTTTATTGTATTTACTCCTATCTGTATACTTTATGTAGGTAGCTTGTTCGACTTGTCTGTACACTTCACTTAATTAGCTTGTCATTCTTTTGTAGTTATTTTCTCAATGAGTTTCATTTCTCTTTTCACCCTGAGTTTTGTAACGCTTTTTTGTGTGTTTTCTCTGCTGTTCACGTTTATGCTTTATTTCGATGTGTTCATTTGTACTTTTATTTCCTCATCCCTGGGTTTCGATAAAATATTATTATGTACGGGAGTATTGTTGATTAAAGTGCCAGTTTTTTCCTCCGCCTGTTTTGGTGTGCAGGCCCACTGGGGTATTCCATCCCGGCACGGCCTTTGAAGGGACATCTATGACGATTCCCACTCCTCTTGAACTTTGAAAGTCTCCCTTCATTAGAACGCAAAACAAGCAAGATAACTATAAAGTAAACCACTAAGGCTATGATATGTTAGCATTTTGCATCTTTTCCCTGCCCACAAACATACTTTCGGCATGCCGCCTTATTTCGCATTGCTGCCCTGATACCACTTTCGTTTTGCCATGGGCCGTTGCAACTTGCATCCACGTGACAGGCTGTTAAGTATGATTGACGGGTGGCATTGTTCCGTTTGGCGGCTGAAAACCAAAAGAATGACACATGGACGTTCGGATGTCCAGATGCCTGTGTGGGATTTGGCGTTTTTCTCATATTTCTACTTTAGTTAAACTCTTGAAAGTTTGACAACTAATAGAAAGGACATTCATCTTGTAGAAACCGTTGAAATATCAAAATCGGCCATGCGAAGGTTTTTGGTGTCTTACCTGTCCTTAAACTTTGATGGCAGTGTAGGTTGATTTAAATTGCATCAAACATCGCAACACTATCATTGATTTTTTCACATTTTTTGGGAATTATGTTATGATGCAGAGGAACACATGTTAACATGGTATATATTAAAATATGTATGTATGTATGTATGAATGTATGTTCATTATTTTTCCAATATCCATGCACAAGACCTTCTCCAAGCTGCGCGGGCATGTGCCTTGGCAGGATCTTTGTAAAACTAAGTCACTGTGATCAGTATCTCCCGAAAAATTAAACAAAACCTCAATTGAGCGTGACCATTTGTACACACTTGGTAGATAGCCACCCAAACCACATTCCCAGCAAGTTTGAAGATGATCTATCTAACGGTTTTGGAGAGTCCAACAATATCAATTGTAGATGATGGACGGATGGATGGACACACGGACAATGAAAGAAGACCCACAGCGATACCCTCAATTGACTGACAAGTCAGCTGAAATAAAGATTCTCCTGGTGAAAAACAGTTAGCCAGTTGCATAGGAAGAGCCCCGGGACTGTAATTTGTTCAACTGGTGGCACTTCGATTTGTGTGGTTGTATGTGTTAAATATTTTTGACATATCCCAAATCGTAACTTGGGTTATGCCGCACCTGAGTGGAAAGTACCTTGTGGTAGGGTCAAACAAAGGTTTACACTGGTTGGCGTTGCTCTGTATCTAAGATTTTCTTAAAATGTATTTATTCCATGTAAATAAAATAAATACATTTATTTATTTAATAAATAGATGTATTTACCTCTTCAGGTACAAGTCAGTTAATGCATACATTCTTATCAATTACAATGTAAGTCAATAGCGTTTGCAATGACAATTCATATTGTAGACTTGTCAAAACCTTCAGTTAGATCCAGTTCAAACTTGATGGGGATGTACCTTGGGTCGGTCTGCATTTTGTTTCTTCAAATGATCATGCTGTAGTGGTTATTCTTGTGATTTTAGATCCATTTGTAGAGAAATCATTTTTAAAATCTTTCGTTTCTGCTATTTTTAACTTCCTCTCCCAAAACCCAATGTTACATACTCCGACAACTTGATGGGCAGGTACCTTCAGGTAATATCTGCTAATTTATTCACTGGATAGTGCTTGTAGCATTGTTTAATTTTTAACAAAATCTTGAATTGCCGGTAACGATACATGTATGCGTTAGCATTGTGTCCCTGGGTATCACAGTAAAAAATTATTATCGTGACTATAATTTTAACATAACTAAGAGAATCATTTTATTTTGTCTAAAAAAGAGAATTAATGTGTCATAATAAGAAAGAAAAATAGTATAATATTCTCATGATTTTTAAGTTTTTTTTGTTTTCAGGACAAAAAATCCTCTCTCACAGTCAAGATTTTTTAAATTGTATGTCAAGAAATAACGACAGCAACAAATTGGTTATATTAGTTTTGATCGCTTCAATGGTGAATCAAAGTTGCTAAACTGAATCCGTACCAAAATTTTAAATAGTGTAGCTACTAGCGTTTTCTGAGTTGTCACAAATTTGAAAATGCATGTAATGAGAAATGAGAGCAAATGTGAGCATGGCTGATATTGGAACACTATACATGCATGTGGAAGTTTCTCCTAAATCATACTCCAAATCCACTTCAAACCTGGGAACACCAAGTTCCCTACGTTTCGCTATTTTTATTTCAGCTGAGCACAGGCTGTTCAGAGGGCCATATATATATATATATATATATATATATATATATATATATATATATATATATATATATATATATATAAACATATATATATATTTGTATATATGTATATATATGTATATATATATGTATATATATATAAAGTACTCCAAATCCACTTCAAACCTGGGTATTTTTATTTCAGCTCAGCACAGGCTGTCCAGAGGGCCATATATATATATATATTAGAGCCTGACCAAACATGCATTTTGAAACCGAACCGGGTACTTGGTACTCGGTACACATTACCAATCCCCAACTGGGCACCGTTCGGGTTCAGTATATGCAATTCAAATATGCGATAAAGAAAACTTAGACATCTTAGAATGCTCATTTCAAACTTTATTTAAACAGGGGTTTGTATCTGTTACCCTTTTGCACTGAGGCATTACTATTGTTAATGTAATTCAGGCGATTAATGCAACGCATGTGACGCACCTATTTGCAAAGTAGCGTTTGTTGCATTGTTTAAGGTGTATACGAGTAAGCAAATTAACCTCAGTGACCTTCTTGTTTAACTTTATTGCCAACATTGACAATGATAACCGAACCCGAACATTTAGTGACTGTAAAAACTGAACCCGAGCCGGGCTTCAACCCTGAAACCCGGTAAGCTTGGGTTTTGGTTGTTTCGGTTCGGGCAGGCTCTAAAATATATGTATATATATATATATATATATATATATATATATATATATATATATATATATATATATATGTATGTACATATATATATGTACATATATATATGTACATATATATGTATATGTACATATATATATATATATATATATATATATATATATATATATATATATATATATATATATATGTATATATATATACATATATAATGCAACGTTACCTCTCGATCACCATATGCCGAGACCTCTGTGTCTGGGTCGAACGACCATGAATTGCCGTTGAGTTTGACTCACTTGATTCTGAAAATCTGACGATCCCGTGGCACCAGCTCTCGGTTCTTGTGGAACTGATGATGACCCCTGGTGCGCATGCTCCTCATCTTATCCTTGCTCTTAAGGTGCCACTACTGGCTTGCCTTTTTGAGTTGAAGCTCTTTGAAATTTTGTTATAGTACTTTACGCTCGCCCTCATCTGCAGAAAATCTTTTCTCACCAGTCCGGGAATCTTCAATGACTTAGAAGGCTGATTTTTGTGTTCGGATACCACTGAAATAGTAGGTGCAAAGCTGCTCATTTGACTTGAAACCAAGATTTTCAATATGGCTTCTCGACAAACACGTAGCTGAGAGAGGGCAAGCAGTGCGCACCAGGCCATTGCGGCCTTTCAGAGTCAGGCCATAGGAGTGGATCCAGTTGTAAACGCCCCGGTCTAATTTTGATGGTGTGAAATCGTTGTACACAAGGGTGGACTTGTCTGCAATGACAACTTCCAGATTCGATCTCCAAGTTCAGTTCTTTTATTCTTCTTCCTTGTACAATGTTTGATCTGCCAGTTTGGTTAGGCTCTTTGGTTCCTCCTTCAGAAATCTCTTCAAAGCTCCAAAACAACTCTTTATAGTGAGAGTTACCACTCTGCCTAGCAAGGCAACTGTACCTCCTTATATACCCAGTTATGAGTCAGAGACAGTGGAAATTCCCATAAAGATCTGCTACGCCGCAGTTATATCTGGCTAAAACCAGATATATCCAGTTAAATCCTGTTATTTTCACATTCCAAGTAAACAAGACATGATTCAGTGATGGCAAAACCCTAAACTAGGTTTCATCCTGACTGTACAGTGGCTCCCTCTATCACGCAATGTGTATATGAAACTTCCCCTACTTCTATTCTCATACCAGTGATGATATATCAGGGTGAATAAGTACATACACAAACATGACAGAAAAGACTACCTAATTGTATGTATGGATTTGCCATAATCCATACAATCTCAATCTGAACTTAAAATATCAGTTAATTAATTCTGAGAAGAATTAACTCCACTGTTACACAACATACTTTTCCGTACTGTACAACCTCACATCCATCACTGTCATGAACAACTGCTATATCCTGTAACTTGCTTACACATCCTGTATTGACTCATTACCTTGTGACTGTATCTAGGTTATGTTCTTGCACAACAACCATTACTAATTTAACACTCTGGGTCTTTCCAGTGCGTTAGCAATTATAATATTTCACAATCTTACCACTTTTACACTCTGGGGAATTCCACTGTTCCGCCAATTACACAACAATGTTTAGGGGATTTTAACAGTACTTCCCCTTTCCCAAATATAACTTCCAATTACAATTCATCATGGTTGTACCATGGTTATTCTTTGAGCCAACCAGATTTACAATATTTGTTCAAATTTCCCCTAGGGTAATCCCCTGAGGATACAACTAAATTCTAGGGTGAAGACTTTACACTCGTCCACCCCTTAAAAAGTTTCCAAAGATCTCTATCTTTGAAACTTACTTTACTCTTATATTACAATTCAATTCAATATAATACAATACAATACAATACAATACATTATACAATACAAATATGTCAGGATTATACAATACAAATAAATAGTGATTAAATATACCTTAACTAATTAAGCCTAACATGCAATGCTAATATGTATTGCCCAGGGCTTGCAAGTATGAAGTAACTCGTCAGGATAATGTTACCTGCTCTTTAAATTACTTATATTTACACCAAACTGACTTCTTGGGCAATAGTGCTCGCCACTTTGTTTTACAAAACATAGAAAATTAAGATGTATAATATGAACATAAATATGACTGGCACATATTAATGTTTTAACATATCACACAACTCTTGTATCAGTTTTCTTTAAACTGCTTCAGTACTGTATACTGAAGTATTTTTCCCAGCAGATGTACCAATCTTTCCATAGTTCGTAAATAGTGAATGATATAGGGAAGCAAACTTTGGCTTCTCAGTTACCTTCAAATTATGCATTTCAATATGATCATTTACATCATCATCAACTTTATGACCCTTATGTTTTTCCACAGCATTATCTGTGGGCTTACCTGTAAGCTTAATTAATTTTCCCTTAATACCAGTCCAATGGTATTTATACGTGTAACATGCAATTACACTTCCAGCAATCAGCAGTGATGCCAGGATTCCTAATACCACCCAAGACACATGGTATTACTTCTTGTATATTTAAGGTTAATGGTATTTCCTTAATACGCAATGCATGGACTGAAAGGCGGCCAATCCTTTCTGTCATACCAGGTAAGATCCAATGTGTTCCACTAACAGTACAACCATCCCTAACCTGAATTAGGTAGGTTCCTGCCTGAAGTTGTTGAGACCGTTCTGGACTAGATGTGCACCTAGTATAAACTGTCTCACCCCAAGTTATGAGAACATAATCTCCTAACGCTATCTCAATGGCCGGAGACAAATCACTCGTCTGTGTAAGTCTCACTGCACATGAGTCTCTCAATTCAGTATTCAGCGACAGAATAGCACGTGTACATGACTTTGCATTGGGTGTATGGATTGGGCCCGTCCGACATAAGCGTGGATGAAAAATCTCTCCTGTAAGTGGATTTGTTCCCACTTCCGTCTGTTTAACTATCAGCTGTATAGCTAAACCTGATTTATTGTATGGCTGAGGCCAGCTATGAATGTTATACCGCCAATAGTTTGTTTCCCGTACAAGTGGAATTTTGACTCGGTATATCAAAGTAGTCTCGTCCCATACCGGTACAACTTGAATGTACTCGTAATACCATTGAATTGGTGATATTGGTCTTGTCCTTGGTGATGTGGCTTTCTGTAGAAGTTCTTTGAGTCTTTTCGGTGGAAGTAATTCCTCTGTCAGTCTTCCTACTTCCAAGGAAGATTTCTGTCGTCGGAATTGGTCCACTTGCCTAATGTATTTATTCACCATCTCTTCAAATAGACTGACAGCTTTGTCTATATTCCTCATTACCCATAGTTGTCTTATGAAATGTCTGTTTACCATAGTATTATTCCTAAGTTCTTGATATCTTGTCACCATAACTGTATTTAAATAAGTTTTCAAAATGTTAATCTTTTGTGAATTTTGACTTGCTTCCATATGTGTATAGTTTAGAATTGTAAACATCAGATTTTGTTGATATACAATTATCTTGTTCTGAAGTCTGTTCCATGATACGGCTCTTCTAATTTCGTCAATTCCTTGGTCTGTAGCGATTCCAAATAATGAACTTGCAATGTTTCCAATAAAGTTGAATAGTTCTCTTTTTCTTCTAGGAGTTCGGTTGATTCCTTTCCCCTTCTCTATTATTGGATTAAGTTTGACGTGAAGTTGTAGAAGTTCAAATTTTGTCTTCAGACAATCCATCCAGTTAAGTTTGTCTGCCAGTTGCATCTCCTTTTTTCAATCTTTATGAATTGTTGAATTATGTTGCTCGGGTCTGGTGGTCCAACCAAAGTAACTAAGACTGTCCACTCAGCTGTTTGTACTTTCATCTGAAGTTTTCCTGCTATTAAAACTCCATCTGCCAAAGGTTTTATGTCATCTGCTGTTGTCTGGGTAATGATGATCGTAGCTATCATGAACATTACTCCTCCATAGTCTCGGTAGGTTCTTCCTTTTCCCTCAGAATACATGGTTTCTTTTGTGAAAGTAGTTGATCCTCTGTGTGATTTAGCTGTCTTTTCCTGAATCTTGTAAAATATCTTGGTAGGAATTTCTCCTATGGTTGTCTACTGCTTGGTCCTGGTGTTGGTCCCTCTGATTGATCTTCTGGCTGTTCTGTTGTTTCCACATCCTCAGTTTGCTCTGATCGAGTTTCATGGTAAAACTGAGCTGTGGGTTGTGGAACTGCTGTATTTCTACTGTTCCTAACAGGACGTGGATGTACGTCATCCCATACCATATTTGGATCAACCAATCTGACCTTGTTCTGGTTGACAACTTTGGTTTTTCCAGTTTGTTGTTGACGTAACCAGCATACTTTCCCTCTGACTCGTATGACTTCATACTGTGGATCCCATCTGGATGTCAGTGTTAGTCTTTCTTGAGCTTTAAGTACCACTGTATCACCTACTTGAATATCACCAGCATTGGCTTTCTGATTCAATCTCTCCCGATTGAACTTTCTAGGCTCTTCTAGATTCTGTCTAGCACTAGTGAGAACGTCAGATAAATCACTGAGACATCCTTGTATTGTTTGAGTTCCCTTCTTCAACATTTTTGTTAAAGGCAATCTTCCTCTCCTACCATACAATAGGTAGCATGGGGTATACCTAGTACTTATACTAACACTATTCCTATATGCTAATAATGCATTTGAGAGTTGTTCTTCCCATTTCCTTGCATTGTTAGTCACCAATTTAGCAACCATTTCCTTCAATGTTCTGTTGAATCTTTCAACTTTGCCATTGGCCTGAGGATTATAAGGTGTGGTTCTTCTGTGATCCACTCCCAATCCTGTCAAATACTCTTTGAAAATTTTAGCATTAAACTCCTGTCCTTGATCTGTAATAATAATTTCTGAAATGCCATGTCTTGGAAAGAAGTCTTTTGCAAGCGCTTCTTCCACCGCCAAAGATGTTTTGGAAGGCAAAGGATAACTTTCTGCCCAACCACTATAGTGATCTATAATGTTCAAACAATACTTGTTTCCTCTGTCTGTAATACCAAACGGTCCTATGAGATCCATTCCTACAATCTGCATAGGGTAATTTGGAATAGGCATTTCTCCCATCCTAGTATGATCTTGCCTAGGAGTATGTATAGTGCAAGTCGGACAGCATTTAAGCTGTTCTATAATATCTTTCCTCATTCCTGGCCAGACATAAGCCTCTCTTGTCCTACATAATGTCTTATGCACTGACATATGGCCTACATCTTTATGACAACGTTCTACCACCTTTTTCCTGTATTGTTGTGGCAAAACTAATCTGGGATAACTAGCATCCGTTGAAGTTGGTTGTTTGGTTAAATACAACAATCCCTGAAATACTTCACTGGAAGTTTCTTCATTTTGTGCTTCTTGAAAGAGATTCTGAAATTCTTCCTGTTGTTTTTGTTTAACTTCTTCTGGATTCAATTCATCTGCTTCTAATGGAGTTCTGTCCATTACATCATCTTGTACTGCATCTGGGTCAACCCACTCTTCTGTATCAAAAGTATTGACCTCTTTTTTCGGTTTTATTCGTGACAATACATCTGCCCTGATTTTTCATTCCTTTTATGTACTCTATTTTAGCACCAAATTCTGCTAATAGGACGGCCCATCTTTGTATTTTGGTGTTTCTCATTTCTTTAGTAAATAAAGATCTGAGAGGTTTGTGGTCAGTGTACACTATGAATTCTGCCCCCACCCCCCCATGGTCAGAGTTTTGATACACAGAAAACTGCAGCATAGGCTTCCTTTTCTATAGTAGCCCATTTCAATTGTGTTCCTGACAATTGATGTGAAACACATTGTATGACCCTTTCTACTCCTTTTTCATCATCCTGTACTAGGATTCCACCGACAGCATGACCACAAGCGTCAGTGTATAATTTGTATGGTTTGTTAATCTGTGGATATGCCATTACCTCTCGTGATTGTAAAAGTTCTTTAAAATTTTGAAAACTTTGTTCCTGTTCCTTTCCTTATGTGAAAGGTTGTTTTTTCTTTGTCAATTGATATAAAGGTGCAGCAATCTCAGCATAATTTGGAACTGGTTTTGAATAATAGTTACACATTCCTAAAAATGATCTAACTCCCTTCAAAGTAGTGGGAGAGTCCATTTTAACAATAGCATCCACTTTTTCTGGATTACTACAAATACCTTCTTGATTTATGACGTAACCAAAAAGTTTGACTTCCGTTTTTGCAAAGGAACACTTGAATGGTTTGACTTTGAGTCCAGCATTTTGTAATCTTCAGACCTCTTCCAAATCTTTTGCATGTGTATCTTTGTCTTTACTATAGATAACAATGTCATCTATGTACACAAATACACATTTTCCTATCATTTCTGATATGACTTTGTCCATGATTCTCTGAAATTGTGCAGGAGCATTAGCCAGCCCAAAAGGCAATCTAAGGAATTCATATAATCCCCGATGACAAAGGAAAGCAGTTTTTGGAATAGCTTCCTGTGAAACCGGAATTTGCCAGTAGCCGCTCTTTAGATCTAGGGTAGTATAAATCCCAGCACAACCTACCTGATCAAAGATGTCTTGAATGAATGGCAAAGGGTAGCTATCTTTCTTTGTCACATCATTCAATTTCCGGCAGTCCACACAAAATCGTGTCGAACCATCTGGTTTTGGCACCAAGGTCACTGGTGAAGCCCAAGGACTTGAACTTGGTTGAATAATTCCATCTTTTAACATTTTTTCCACTTCTTCTTCTATAAGCTTCCTTTTTGACAAAGGAGTTCTATATGCCCTTTGTTTTATAGGAGACTTATCACTAAATACATCACTATTATTTTCCAAAACATAATGAATAGCAGAATGTCCTGTACATCTGTCTGATTTTACTACAATTGAATCCTTTTTTCCATGTTTATTTACAACATTGATACAATTTCTAATTTTTGTTGTTAACCCGTAAACGGTCAGACCCGTCGTTAACGACCGGTAATCACGTGATTTTATTCCGGGCTCACACTAGCTCAGCCTTACTTATATAAACAACTCATAAATCATCACCAAACTGTACACAGACAGCTGTTGTGTTTCCCCCAAGAAGCACGCCGATCTATTTATGTATACCACTCCCTCTAGCGTCTCTGCTTGTCATTAAGGGGGTTCTCCGGTGATTCCCTTGCGGTGCGTGACGTCACGAATAGGGCAGCTTCCAGCACCAGTTCAGCTACAGTGTCCGTCAATTATATAAAAGTGCAGAGGCTATTAACCTTAGTCAGGAGCGGGCAGGGAGGGATCTTGTAGAGGAGGGGGACAGTGAAGTCGATGTTGGGTGTAAGGATGCAAGTATTTTGTTTATAATGAGGCTGGAGCCCACAGAATTCAAGCGTATCAACGGACCATGTTGGTCCGCTGTGGGTCCCATAGGGCCATAGCCAGTCATTCAGCTCGTTGCAGCCGATCACTCACTCAAAGTCTCAATCACTGAGTCATTCAATGTCTGCTCTTCTCAAGTATCCCCTAATATGTTTCCCTGTAACCCTGTATTTATCAATAAACTTTATGTACAAGACCTTTTGCCTTGGCCCAGTTATGGAACCTTCCTTTCAAACCTTAAGGTAGCGATCTAGTGAACAACATAAAAATCAACGATGTTTCACTTTTTACATTTTCTGGTCTGTTAACAAGTTTACTTTAAGTTCCGCATTGTTTCGTTGCTAAATACTTTATACATTGACGTTAAAATCGTTGTTTTTCCCGACGGGGTGTACCAAAACCGAGTGTAAACAAAGCTGCGACTGAACATGCCCGTTTGTTGGGTCACGTGACCTGTGATGCGTCCACACTGATACATATCTAGCGAGGTCAGGGGTCACGGTCTGACTCGAGCACGTGTTTTGTGTTGTACGGCTTGTCAACATGGCTTCAACAAGCAGTTCCTTCGTGCCCATCAAAAGAAAAAGGAAAAGGGGTCGCAAAAGAAAAAATATTGAACCAATGGACACGGCTATCAGGACACAACTTGCCCATAGTGACAAGGGCTCGTATTACCAAACATGGCCTGAAGAGCCCAGCCTTTCAGCGGTTGTCCCATCCACATCCACCGTCACCGAATCTGGCAGTCTCGATGACGACGACGGGAAAACTCATCTATCAGCAACGCATAAAAAATTAAAAACGGAAAAATTTATGCGTGTACTGGATACTTCCTTGGACAGCGAATCAAGTGTGGATAGTGACGAGTCGGACTGTGATAGTACTGAAAGTGGCGCAAGTGAAGGCGAAGCACATGATGGCCCTTTGCCGGCATGTTTGATCTTTTCTTCGGAAGAACTTACACAAAGTTTGAGTAAAGTGGCAGTTTTTGTAAAAACTGTGGTCAGAATACTTTGACTCTGGAACACACACAAGGAAATAAATATGGCTTGTGTCATGAGATGATGTGGAAATGTTTGAATCCTGAATGTGTTACATCGCACGACTTTTATTCTGACCCTGCCGTGTCATCTCGATTTCGAGAACTGAACCTATTATTCACGTTAGGCATGCGTGCGATAGGAAAAGGAAGAGGTGCGGGAAGAAAAATGTTTGGATATATGGGCTTGTATTCCCCAGTCTATCAACATGCTTACACGCGGCACACGAAATGGCTTGGGGAAAATGCACGATTGACAACAGACGAGTTTCTTAGTGAAGCAGCATCTGAGCTCCGAAAACTAAAGATCCGTATAGGTAAGCTTCTTTTCATCACACTTAGAATAAATACAATGAAATGAATGTATAGGCCTAGACAGACAGACAGACAGACAGACAGAGAGAGAGAGAGAGAGAGAGAATGACAGATACCGATAGACAGATGGACAGACAGAGGTTACGTTAAACCGGAAGGCATTATCATTGTTGTTGTTGTTATTATTATTATTATTATTATTATTATTATTATTATTATTATTATTATTATTATCATCATCATCACAATTTCCATGTGGCTGGACCAAATCATGTCTTGTAACGAACTTCAAAGAGATGCACTTCCTAGATGAACGCACATTTTGCTCTCCGCAAATAAACGCTTGATTGATGTGGTTTTTGGAGGTAAAGAGGCCAATGTTTCCAGAGGAAGCGTTGCTTTGCGGCTCTGAAATATCTGTGGTGTTCAAAAGGTTTAGCTGGTATCTGTTGAAAATACAGACATGTTACAATTTGCCATGCATTCAAAACTTTGAAGTCCTGCGTTTGATCCTAAGTAGTGAATAAGGATTGGGTGTGGATATGTTCAATTTGGTCAAGCACTCCCTTTTCCTCTGAATAATAGGCTTGTTGTGTACTGTTTAAACGTAAAAGGCCACACACGCAGGCTTGATATCCATATAATACTGTATGAAATTTAACACAGACATATATGTGGTACAACGGCATGTATTTTTACAGGAGATTCCCTGGCCTAATTATTATTATTATTATTATTATTATTATTATTATTATTATTATTATTATTAATTTTTTTTTTTTTTAAATTTTCAAAATGACATTCTATTATTATTATTTATTTATTTATTTTATTTTTTTTTTAAATTTTCAAAATGACATTCTGTTCTATATACATCGTATATATTTGCTACTTGTACAGGACAACAAAAAAATGCTTAGGTGCGCAAAAATTACATGAGTCTGAAAAAGAGAGCATATGCTGCTGGTCTGATTACAAGGGTATCTCTCTCCCTCACAGCGGAAGCATAACATGGCATTGTATATTTGCATGTACGTCTGTGTGTGAATAATGGGCATGAAGACTTTTGCCTATTTTTACCGTTTTTCATAATATCTGGAAGTGTCATATACCTTGTTTACCTTCCAGGTGAAGCCGATGAAGAGAGTTCAGTCACCAGTTGTGCTGTGTCTGTCGATGGGTCGTGGGCACACTGCGGATTCAGTTCCCGGCATGGATTCGTGTCAGTCATTAGTGTGGACACAGGAAAGGTGTTGGACTATGTATATTTGTCAAAGGAATGTTTTGAATGCCAAAAAATGAAGGGTATGAAAAAAACAAACCTTGAATATCTAAAGTGGTATGTGGACCATGAAGCAAGTTGTACTATGAATCATGATGGAAGTGCAAAGGCCATGGAGGAGGAAGGTGCGAAAATCTTGTTCTGCAGATCCATTGCCAAACATAGTTTACAATATACCACGTACATCGGTGATGGAGATAGTAGTGCATTTAGTGGAGTGTGAAAGTGCTTACCATATGGACCTAACGTTATCAACAAAGAGGACTGCGTTGGTCACATACAAAAGAGGATGGGTTCTCACCTAAGGAAACTTTGCGAAGCGCACAAAGGTAGGATAAATCTAAATGCACATCAAGTTGGATATGTATGCATGTCTGTATGTATGTATGCTTGTATGTATGTATGTATGTATGTATGTATGTATGTATGTATGTATGTAATACATACATGTATGTGTATGTATGCATGCATACATGCATGTTTGTGTGTACGTACGTATGTGAATGTTGTACGTACGTATGTGAATGTGCACGCGTGTCTCAGTCGCTGTGTAGATATATTTGTACATTTGTGTGTGTGTGTGTGTGTGTGTGTGTAAATAGGTGTGACGCTAAAACCATGATAGGTAAATATATATCATTACATTATTTGGAAAGTGTACACATATGTTTATCCTTTTTTATAGGTATTTGACTTCTGTGAAAAATGTTTTGCAAATAATGTTACTATACATGTGTGACTCTTTTATCTCATTGTTTTCAGAAAGACTAGAGGATGGAAAAAAGTTGTGTGGCAAGGGCAGGCTGACCAGAAAGATGATTGACAGCATGCAGGTTTTCTATGGCATGGCCATACGACAGAATAAAGGAAACATTCCAAACATGCAAAAAAATGTTCGCGCCATCTTGAAGCACTATAGCAGCACAATAGAGGTTCCTCAGCATGATGACTGTCCATCAGGTGTTCTTTCTTGGTGTAAGTGGCAACAAGACCGCGCTACAGGGGATCAAACGTACAGGCCACTGAAACGCCCACTACCTGAAGCCGTCCAAAAAGTCCTGCAGCCTGTGTTCGATAAGTTGTCGGACTATAATCTTCTCTTTCGTGTGCGGAATTGTCTCTCTCAAAATCAAAATGAATCGTTGCATCATGTCATTTGGTCCATGTTGCCCAAGAGTGAACGTAACAGTGTTTATGAAATTACACTTGGTACTGCCATGGCAGTTGGTCATTTTAACGAAGGCATGTTTGCCTACAACACAAAGCTGTATCACAAGTGTGGATTAGACATTACTGCATATATGGAGAGCACTTGGAAAGACCTGGACAGGGAACGATTACGTGACGCTGATTATAAGGCAACAAAGAAAGTGAAAAGAAAGAGAAAACAATTGAGAAGTTTGATGGTGAAAGAGCAAGATAAGCTGGAGTATGCAGAGGGAGGTAGTTCTGCCAAATATGAATCAATGGCACATGATAAATTACCAAAGAAAAGAAGGAAATGTCAGAAATGTGGGGCTGATATGAAAGGGCATAAACGTGGACAATGCATATGATTAGACTGTGCAACCTAAGAAGCAGTAGTTGTACCAAATATCTATCAGTTCCAGAACATTACTTTACTGCTACATTAATATGCCAGGTTTTGAGATCGTTATTTAATTTTACACTACCAGTTCATGAGCAGATACTTGCATATATGTCGTGCCCTGATCTCTGCAGTGACTGTATATATCTGGTGACCGGCAAAATTTTGTGGTCATACTTCAAACAAGAGACCACCTTCTTTCAAAACGTACGCACACACACACACACACACACATACAAACAAACACACATGTATAAGATACATACATGTGTGAAATACTATGGTTGGAGAAAAGTAAAGCAATCAACCACACACATTGATAAATTTGGGCCCATTGAAATGAAACACGTACTTCTATAAAATTAGTTTTACCTTCTGTTTATTTTTTCTTAGGTAATACACAAAAATATCAGTACTCACCAGCACTTGTCTTGATCTTTCATAGGCAGTATCGGCAAAAATCGGCAAGTGAGACTGGAAACGCATCCTGGAAGCAGTGAAAATTAAAGAAGGCATTTAATAGGATGGAACGATGAAAGCGACAAGTTTGTGTAAACCCAGACAAATTGAAAAATATGTAAAATAAGACTAATCAAACAGGAGAGAGGAACATGTTTCAATAGAGCACCCAGCTGTCTTACCTCTCTTATCTCCCCTTTCACATCACCAGGCACACGTGCCCTCAAATATGCCAGCACACAAGGGGGAAATCCATATTCAGCATCCTCAGGGCCATACTCACGTTCCTGCGGAAGAAATTTAAATCTCATTAATGTGTACATGAATATAAATATATGTGCTAATATGCGTACCATTGTAAATTGGCACTAGTAAATATACAGAGAGAATGGTATTTAATACACTTCCAAATGACAGTTTTTGTTCTTATGACATTACATGTTAGTTTATTAGTGTCCCAAATGGATTATCTGTTTGCCTATGTTAAAAGTCAGGGCACTTGGAAATCTGATCATCTTATCATACTTTTTCAATGTGAACAGATAAAGAGTATATGTGACACACGGCTTCTGGTGTTTGTTTGAATATTTTGGGCGGGTTTTCACACCTAATCAATTATCCATAGCTACACTGTTAGTTCTTTGCCTGCTGAGCATTAGTAAATAAATCTTAGTAAGTCTCCTTTGTATGTGTCTAACCAGAAAGAAAGGAAATAGATATACCTTCAGTGCAATGGCCCATCGGCAATAGAATAACCATCTTATCCTGCGTGGACCGCGGCTTCTTGCATAGCAATTGGCGACGTCCATTTCTATGCTGTCGCAGAAAGCTTCGGCATCATAACTGGACAAAAAAGTGAACGTTTGTGTTAGAAAGTTTTAGCTAAAATCAGTAAGTAGAGATACATATGTTGTTTTGGCTGCATGCTGTCTAAACATTGTACTTCTGGGATTTCATTTGCAAGGTATTCTGTAGTTTTTAACTAGCATCTGCATCATCAGTTTATCGTTGCTCCTGGTAATAGATGTCATATATGAGAAATTAATTTCTGACAAATCTCATATACATATATATATATATATATATATATATATGTTTGTGTGTATGTGTGTAAGAACTTAATTGATATTTAGGTATAGTCCGTAATGTATAGGCCTACATGTTGCCTGTCAAACAGACCTGTCTCCGTGCTGACTGCGCTCTGAGTGGAGTGGAGATAATATGGACCTAGGCTGCTTTGGAGGAAAAGACATTAAGTAACATCGTCCTTGACTTTCGATCGTAACATTTGAAATGTAAAGCACATGAAATGCGTGTAGCTGGTAGGCCTTCATACATTTCATACACACATGAATGCAACACTGTGTCATCATGCATGCAAGATTTTGCTCGCGAAGTCGACACTAATGTTATTGTTTTTGAGGCCACTAAATAGGCAAGAAAGATTAAAACATCGAGAAAGTTTTTACAATTTATAATATTAAGATTCATTTACCCGAGATCAAGCTCATTTATGCCGTTGACAAGGGTTTGGCGGCATTCCGCTAAATGATTAACTTGGACGACATGTCCACCTCGGCCACCTCTGGCCCTGACACGTCCCCGCGGTTGACCCCGCTGTTGTGCTGCCAGTTGATCTGCTTGCGCTGGGGTGTGCTCTCCTCGGCCGCGGCCACGGCCACGGCCTCTGCGCCTGCTTCGTCCCCGTCCCCTCGGCTGAAGTACTCTTCGCGGTGGCATTTTGGCGAGTTATGGGAAGAAGTTGAGGATGTACACATAAAATGCTATGAGATGGGGCTGTGATCCAATCTTTTTATTTTATGACTGCAATTTATTTCACCATTTTTGGGTTTCATTACGCTATATGTACCGTTTGTCAACATTGAAGTTCGGTTTATTAGTTTCTTGTTTAGCGTTTCAAGTCTGTGATATGAAACCCGTCCGCCAGCCTGCATGAAGCCTGTTTGGCTGGAACTTGTTGTAAATAAGCAAAACAACCTGTGAAAATTGCAGAAAAATGAGACATGTCGGGGTAATTTAAAACTAATTCTAATTCACCACTTGGTGTTTTCATGAATAGTGCGATTCATTCGACACTAGTTGTATTGTAGACTTCATCCTTCGCTATTGTAAACTTTCATGGCTGTTGCGGCAGCAGACTTTATCTTTGGATGCATTTGCATAATCAGCTCTCTCAAGTTTAGTACGCATGCTCGCTGGGTAACTCCGCCTACTTCCGCGAAAACGTCATATGGCGCTAAATTTCCACGAGGGTATTTAAAAGGACAGGAGACGTACCTTCTTATGAATATGTGATTTTTAGCTATAAATCATTATATTTTACATGTTTTGAACATTGATAGACAACTAGGGAGGTCGTACTTATCGCAGAAGTTCAAAAATAGAACTTGTCTTGAATAATTTTGGCGTCATTGACCGACGAAGGTCAAAGATCATCAGACCGAGAGAAATAGCCTGTTATCTCGGGTTCACTTTTACGAAGGAACGGCCACTTCCAGCGAAATTGGGGGAAAATCCACTGGCTCGATTCTGTTCAGACTTGGCATATATGATAAGTTATTTATTTTCTCTTAAAACGTGTTTTTGTTTGTTGATAACGGGAATAGTTTTGTAGTTTCACCGTCATTCGCAGAGCTTTCACCCAAAGTACATGTACATGGCACAACTATAAATATCTTTCGTGACCTAAAACAGGGCTCGTTTGCGTTATCGACAATACAAAACACGTTTTGATGGCCAAGAATCTACGCTAGCGGTAAAACGGACGGAAGTGGTCGTCGGATAATCTGTTGACCTCCCAATTTCGCTGGACTGGCTTTGGGTTGGCACAAACGATTGTCTGACTTTGTGGCTTCATAGAATAAATACTGCTGGATAGATTTTAATAAATGTGGTATCTACGTTTCCGCTAGACACTCAGCTTTTAGAAAAGGTATACTTTTATATGGTTTACTGTTGCCTATTTTTCACAATCGTGAGAAATTGTGAGCAATGTCCGTTCAAATGCGTTCACTAGATCGCCACCTTAACAGTTCCTCTGGATGCACACGGGGGGGGGGGGGAGCATGGTTGGAGATACATGATAAATATTGTTGTCAGTCTCAAAGACTGTGATAGGCAGCCAATAGGGAGGACCTACTTTGCCCTTTGCACTGGAATTGATGACTATAATTGCATGTACACTGTATACATGCATGGTGTCATCCAAATTTGCAAACTACATATCAGTATCAGGCCTGGCACATATGAAAGTGGATCCAATCACGCTCTGTTTCCATGGCAACATATTAAAAAGGGGGGAAAACCACAATTTTCCCATAAAAATACCGCAGTGTTGTTTTATTGAAGTCATTTTCTTACATAATGTTTAACCTGGAACATAATCTATGAATGGTTATGGTGATACATTTGTTATGCAAAGTAACTGCCTGTTACCGGTTCTGCAGGCTTACGTAAAAATGCACTTGTTCCAGTTTTTAGCCAAGTACAAGCAATATTTAAACAGTTGCTATGGAAACAATTCATGTGATCTATGTTTTATTTTCAAAGTTTACTGAAAGTTTATTTCTCTAGTTATCCAAATTGCATGCATATGTGGAGAAAAGGGTGTTTCACATAAAATGAGGAGATACTTTGTTCTCTTATTTAGCAGATTTTAAATGATTTTTTGTCATTCATTAGTGATTAAAGTGGTTGCCATGGCAACCAGTCACGTGACTATTAGCAATTTATTGCACATAATGAAACTTGGCATTCCAGGTATCACAAGGATATATACTTTTGGTATGCTACAAAGAAAACTATTCCTACTGCACTGTATTCAATGAAAATTGGTACTTTTACTTTCACTGGTACAAAAAATAACCTGACCCTTTAAGGGTTAATAGCCAATCCTTCTTAAACCATGTTAATGTTCGTTTTGGATAATTTATAATGTCCTGTCCTTTATTCAAAAGATCATGTCCCAAAATCATGTCATGAGAAATTCCTTTTACAATTGTAACTTTCGCTACAGTAGCATTATCAATTTTGATCCCTGTTTGTCCCAAAACATTTAATTTTTCTCCCGAAACACTAACAATAAAGGCGCATGGTTGAAGAAGTTTTGATCTTCCAACACATTGACACAACGTGGCAAATAGTCTTTCGTCCAACAAGGTTACACTAGCACCAGTGTAGAGGAGAGCGCCACACTTAACCCCTGACAAAGTCAGTGCAATGTACCACCTACCTCCAGTGTACCCTGCCGCAGCCTCTAGTTTAAAGACTTGTTACTTGTTGGTCTTTGCATTGTTTTCTGTTGTTGTTGTTATTGTTGGTCGGCCATCTTCTTCCTACAGTCCGCTGCTCTGTGTCCCATCTTGTCACAGTAAAAACATTTCCCCTGAATGTTTCTCGTCATGGGCCTGGATTGACGTGGCATGTTGGGTCTTGTTTCCAACCTGTTGATCCTGTCCGTCAATCTCTGTTGGGTTCTGGCAGTGGTCTCCAGTAATTTCAATACCTCCTTCATGCTATCTTCCAGTCCTCCAATCTCCATTGGTTCCTGGGTCCTTTTCCTTTCCAGTCCTCTAAACATCTCCAGTCCAGCTTCTTGTTTTTCTGTGTATTTCATCGCCTCCTCCAGTGTTTGGGGTCTCGACTCCACAATTAATTTCTTTGCTAACTCAGCATTGTGCAAAGCTTTAGTGTAAGCTCTGACAATTGTCCGTTCTGTGTCAGCACTCCTGTTTCCAGGGTATGCACGGTGTGCAGCTTCTCTGAATTTTCTATTGTTAGATTGTTCTATTTTGTAGAGTTCGTTCTTCAGACATTCGTCCCCATTGGCCGAAAGAAATGATTTTCTTATATGGGTCTTCAGGTCATCCCATGGAGTGGCACGTCGAGCTGGTTGTAGGTCCAAAAATCTCTCTACTTCTTTCTTTAAAGATCCGGTGATGGATTTTGTCACAATATCGATGACAGCTCCAGAAATTTCTGGTAGATATGGAATACTTGTATCCACTTCATCAAGCCACACTCTAACATCAGCCACTACCTGTACATCACACTTTCGTATGGTCTTTACAATGGATTTTAATTTTTCAGTTCTTTTGTAATCAGTATGCCGTGCTCCCATGCCTTGATTCAGATCCTGTATCATTTTTTGCGATGCCTTCCGACAAAACCGTAAATTGGTCTGGATTCATTTTGTCTTCTATTTCTGGTCTTAGTCTTGGTCCTGGCCTACTTGTAATCTTCGGAGTCTTCCAAGAAGAGTATTAATGAGAATAATGTTCCCGTTCTTGTTGTTTGTATAGTCTTGCTAATTTTTGTCTCAAACAATGAACTTGCCTTATGATTTCTCTTTTCTCTTCTCTTAACCTTCTTCGTTTTTCTCTCTCCCATATTCTTTCAGCTAGCCAACAGTTCCTTGCTGTTACTACCGATTCAGTAATTCGCATATGGGCTACCCATCTAGTCTGTGTTGACTGGTTTGAGGTGTCGGGTTCTGGTTCAGGTTGTGGAGTTGGAGTTGGTACTGGTGTGTGTTGATGCTCCTCTATGGTATCATCTTGGATATCTATGATATAACAATCACTGGCCTCTTCGTCTGAACTACTTACCACTATGCAGTTCAGGTGCGCTTGAGCCATTCGACAATCAGTTGATTCCAAGGTGAGAAGAATCCTGGCAAGCTCGCCAATTATGTTAACGCCCCAGTCTCATTTTGATGGTGTGAAATCTGACTGCATTTTTAGGTGACCAGGCCGTTGTACACAAGGGTGGACTTGTCTGCAATGACAACTTCCAGATTTGATCTCCAAGTTCAATTCTTTTATTCTTCTTCCTTGTACAATGTTTGATCTGCCAGTTTGGTTAGGCTCTTTGGTTCCTCCTGCAGAAATCTCTTCAAAGCTCCAAACAACTCTTTATAGTGAGAGTTACCACTCTGCCTAGCAAGGCAACTGTACCTCCTTATATACCCAGTTATGAGTCAGAGACAGTGGAAATTCCCATAAAGATCTGCTACGCGGCAGCTATATCTGGCTAAAACCAGATATATCCAGTTAAATCCTGTTATTATTACGTTCCAAGTAAACAAGACCTGATTCAGTGATGGCAAAACCCTAAACTAGGTTTCATCCTGACTGTACAGTGGCTCCCTCTGTCAGGCAATGTGTATATGAAACTTCCCCTTCTTCTATTCTCATACCAGTGATGATATATCAGGGTGAATAAGTACACACACAAACATGACAGAAAAGACTACCTATTTATATGTATGGATTTGCCATAATCCATACAATCTCAATCTGAACTTAAAATATCAGTTAATTAACTCTGAGAAGAATTAACTCCACTGTTACGCAACATACTTTTCCGTACTGTACAACCTCACATCCATCACTGTCATGAACAACTGCTATATCCTGTAACTTGCTTACACATCCTGTATTGACTCATTACCTTGTGACTGTATCTAGGTTATGTTCTTGCACAACAACCATTACTAATTTAACACTCTGGGTCTTTCCAGTGCGTTAGCAATTATAACATTTCACAATCTTACCACTTTTACACTCTGGGGAATTCCACTGTTCCACCAATTACACAACAATGTTTAGGGGATTTTTACTGTACTTCCCCTTTCCCAAATATAACTTCCAATTACAATTCATCATGGTTGTACCATGGTTATTCTTTGAGCCAACCAGATTTACAATATTTGTTCAAATTTCCCCTAGGGTAATCCCCTGAGGATACAACTAAAGTCTAGGGTGAAGACTTTACACAGTGACCACTTTGTCTGCATCTTCATCCTTGTTGGATCATGGACAAAAGCTGGATTCATGGAACCACTACATGGTGGCTTGGGACAGCCATCCACACTACTGTGGTTGTCGCCTACAGTTGGGTCAGGTTTCCTCTTGTGATTGAACTTGCAAATACCGCCAGTATTGAGGAGAGGACAAATATCTGCTCTTCAAGCAGGCATGGAGGAAGTCAGATCTTGAGATGTGTAGGCTGCAGGTCACAGCTGCCAAAAGCCGAGCTGAAATGACTGACAGACCCCCATAAGAAAAAGCATAGACTTACTTCAGTTCATCCACAGTCTCATGTGGCTGATGGGAAAAGGCATACACCTACTTCAGTTCATCCAAAGTTATATGTGGCTGATGGGAAAGAGTATAGACTTAGATTGGTTTGTCTTCAGACCCAGATGATGGATGTATCACCACCTGATACCCCAAGGGAGAAGATGAAGAGACATCGGAGTTGAAAGTCTGGAAGCCAGAAATGACCATTTGGGGATCTGGCGCAGCTAACAGATCACTCAGGGCCATGCACTTCGATTGTAAGCCCTGAGTGCCTGGTGAAGCACTGGTACCTAAGCCTACTTCCTGAGCTCCCAGGTCTGAGAGCCCCTTTTTATAAGCATAGGCAAAGGGGAAATAAAAAGGAAACATCCAGACCTGTAGAGGCACATTCTGCCATCAGTGGGTGGCTTTGCCCCAGAGCAAGCAGCTGGCAACCTGACTTGTTCCTGCAATTGAGCCAGGAATGCTGCCTCACTCTATTGAGTTGCAAGCAGAACTCGAGCTCTGTGAGAATCAGGGGTTGCGTGAAACGGCTTTGTCTTTTTCCAAATTGGCCACAACTAATGTTGCCAAGTCTGAATAGACTCGGTTGGCAGAGCAGCTTGCTGCTTCTGCCCTGAGCCAGCTCTCACTTGGGCGTGACACTAAAGAGTTCTCTGAAATCCCTCAAGACCCTTCCTGCCTGCAGACTTCTCGGTTGCTGGTGGCCAATGTCCCGGATAACAGCCTCATGGAGACTCAGCCACTGGCCAGCAGACACCTTTGTCAGCAGCCACTGAGATCTCAGTGGGCGAGTCTTCCTTGCATCTGCTGTCTAGCCCCTCATGGGCCAATCAGGTCAAGCAGCATCTGTGGCTGCCACTACTTCTGCAGAGGTTGTCACTACCCTATACCAGGTGTGGTGACATAGCAGCTGTCACAGGCTGCAGCTCCATCACCCTTGAACAATGCGTTTTTCGACGAGGCCTTAGGCATTACCACCGCCCTCATGATTCGGGAGTCTTTGCACCTGAACACTCAGTAAGAGGATGAGCTTTTGCTGTTGGATTTGTCCATCAGCAGATCTTGACCTCAATGGAGTGTTCTCCATACACACCGTTCCCCTTCTGAGAGGCACAAAAAACAGTGACCATGGGTTCTGTGGAGGCTTTGACCATATCAAAGCTCTTATCCAGAGCCTGGTTGGTGACCAAGCTGTCCTGCCATTGGAAGAGAGGTAGGGTGCTGTTGCGCCATAGCCATGGACTGGAGCAACCTGTGGGCATACACCTTTCCACCCTGGCAGATCCTTCAGAGGGTACTGCACAAGGTTCGGTCTCACGATTTCAATCTGATCCTGGTCGCCCCCTGGTGGCCTCTGAGCAATTGCTTGACAGACCAACTGGAATTAAAGATCAAGCCTCTGTTACGATTACCGCTATGGCCGAAGCTTCTGGTGCAGCCACAAATGAGCCTGTTCCACAGGAACCTTCAAGTGCTCAACCTCCATGCTTGGTGGCTATCTCACAGCACATCCGAGGCTTCTGGGAATAGGTTTCAGATAGACTTGCCTAAGAAGGTTTTCAATCGTCTTCTCTAACTGTTTACTTAGCTCAATAGAACGTGTTTTACCACTGGTGCACCATTAAGGGAATTCACCCTTGGTCTCCACGCATTGCGGACATTGCCGACTTCCTGTTGTATAAGTGGGAAGTCTTAGACAAGAGCTCGAGAACAGTGGAGGGGTTTATCTAGCAATTGCTCAGAGCCCAGCAGGGTGCGACCAGGATCCGAAAATATTTCAAATGAACAGTTCTTATTCTCGGCTACTTTAAGGGGCTGTCACCGGCAGATTGTGTGTGTGTGTGTGTGTGTGTGTGTGTGTGTGATTTCTGACCTCTCGCAAAAAAGCTATATTCTCTATGAACTGGGAAATGTGCAAATGTGTTTTTTTTTGTTTTTTGTTTTGTTTTTTTTTGTCAAATAAATGACTCTTAGCTATTTCCAGATTTTTTTGAGCGAATGATCATGGTTCTTGTAGGGATAGCAGTGTGCATGCAAGTATATCTGTGGTTTTTTTTTTTCTGAAAGAGTTGACCTGATCCACTTCAAATTTGATGGGCAGGTACCTTCGGTGGGTCATTACAAAATTTAAAAAAAAAAAAAAAACCATGTTGAAAATCATGATACATGGGGGTGCCACAAAATGTACAGGTTTGACGGAGATTAGGTCAAACTTTATTCTTACCAAGTTGGAAGACAATATAAAGTGGTTTTGGTAAAGATGAAAATTACAAACACAAGTGCATACAAAAAAGCAGATAAACAAATTGCAGCACCATCTGCTAAACATATGAAGGTCCGTGGGTACTCAAAAATGTTTCCCTCCAATTTCAAATAATAGAGGACATGCATGTTAATTTCCTGCCAAAATATCTAACCCTGTAAACTTTGTTACAGGAATATGACCAAACATACGGATACTTCTTTGTTGAATTATATGAATCAAAGCGGCATCACTGTTCATATAAAAGTCCTGCATTGGTTATGTAGTTCAGGAGGAAAGGATTTTTCCCGCAACACTAACAAAACTATTCCTAACGCAAACAAAAATTGGAGCGTGACCAATTGAAAAAAAAAGAAAAGGAGGATAATGAGACACTCAAGGCACATCCCCAAAAACTATAATTACAAAAAAACACACAAAAGTCATAAAGATAGAAAAAAAGATCAAAGTGCTACCTGAGCCTCGCATGTTTTCTCCCAGGTACCCGGGTTTCTTCCTGCGTCAAATTTTGGAAAAATTAGTAGGACATCAGACTACTCTGCCCTGTGGAAGATTATAGTTTGTGCATAAAGCAGTTAGTCGAATACAATGAGCATTAATATCCCTGTAGCAGCTATTCTAACATGTGCATGTCCTTAACGATCAGCTTTTAATTTCAGATGGTTATAAATATAAAAAATAAAAGTACATCCACTTTGTGAAAAATATTGATACATCTCAGTCAAGCATTATTTTTAGCTCAGCTGACTTGTCAGTCAGCTCAGTTTATAGGGTAGTGTGTCGTCCATCATCCGTTCGTCCTCGTCCTCGTCCTCATTTTCCGTCCACAATTTACATTTTCAACTTCTCCAAAACCATCAGCCAGATTCAGTTCAAACTTGCTGGCAATGTACCTTGGGTGGTTCTCTACCAAGTTTGTTCAATTGGTCATGCCCCAGTGATTTTGGGGTTTTTGGGGGGGGGCAAATTTAAAAAAGATTCTCTAAAACTGCTCACCCATTTGCTCTGATATCACACAGGAACACACCTAGGGACTTTTAGTTCTGAATTTGTTCACCAGGTCATGCTGCGATTTTTTTTTCTAATTTTTCATGATTTTTTTGTCTGTTATGGCTATTTCGACTTTTCCAGAGCTGTCACTCAGATTAAGCTGAAACTTGGTGGAGATGTTCTTTGTGGAAGGGTCAAGCAAAGTGGGTCACTAGGAGGCAATGTTGCGCATTCCTGATTTTTCACGATTTTATCGATTCAGGTACTTATCGGTAAATGCACCTTGCCTATTGATTACTATGTGAGCCAATGGTCATTCTAATGATATTTCACATTTTTGACTTCTGTGAAACTGTCAGCCAAACTGACTTCAAACTTGGTGGCAATGTGGCTTGGGTGGGTGTCTAGCAGATTGTTCAAATGGTCACGCTACATTGAGTTTTGGATATATATGTATATATCTTTTTTGGGCAAATCTTAAAAAATTTATTCTCTGAAACCGCTAACCCGATTACTTGATATGACACAGGAACAATCCTAGGGACTCCTAGTTCTGAATTTGTTCACCAGGTGGTGCTGCGATTATTTTCTAATTTTATGACTTTGTGTGTGTTATTGCTATTTTCGACTTTTTCTCCCAAACCTTCACTTTGATTAAGCTGACATTTGGTGGATATGTTTTTTGTGGAAGGGTTAAACATAATGGGACACTAGGTGGCAATGCAGCGGATGCTTGATTTTTCACAATTTTTTCAATTCGGTAAATGCATCTTTCCTGTTGATTACTATGTAAGTTAACTGGCATATGCATTCTAATGCTAATTCACAGTTTTGACTTCTCCGAAAGCGTCAGTCAGATTGACTTTAAACTTGGTGGCAATGAACCTTGGGTGGGTCTCCAGCAGATTTGTTCAAATGGAAATGCTTCATTAATTTTTGGATAATTTTATTAATTGAATTTCTTTGTCATGGGGGGGGGGGGGCAAATCTTAAAAAATTGCAAGGGTATATGTATATGGCAGCTGAGTACAGTACTGTTACATTTCTCATGTTATCAATTTTGAAGAGAATGTAGCCGGTAGTTGAGAAATCAAAAGTTATTTTTAAAAACCCACAAAAATATTGAGATGAGGATAAAGGCCAAAGCACCACCTGTTGAATAAATTAAGATATGTGGGTCCTTACAGATGTCTCTATGTTTTCAAAGCAATTGGCCACATGGTTTTGAAAGCGAATACGTTTTACGATTTTCCGAAAAGAATTGCCAGACGAATTTGGTAAGGATACATCAAAGGTATACTTATACAAGTTTGAAAGGGATCTAGCTGGCGATTTTAGAGGAGTCGAAAATGTAAATTGTGGACAAAGGATGATGGACGCATGGATGACAAATGACAGACTATTTATATCTTACCTGACTGACATGTCGGCTGGGGTTAAAAATGATGTAAAGATGCTCTTATGATATCTGTGTGTTGGCAGATTGCTTTGTGGTAACAGGCGGGAAACCAAAACCACACGCCCACGCTCAAGCTGATTGTTGGATCAAAATGCTTCAGTTCCTGAAAGCTCATCTGCCGACATCAGGAAATTCTGGACCCGCGGGCAGACTTTAAATGAAGGGACCACTCGACGCTTTGCTTTCAATGGATGTATACCATGTTTCAGACGATGTGAAGGAAAAAATTTCTCAGTGTTTCTTGAACTGTTTTACATTGATATACTTGTACATGTACCCTGCAACTTGGCATTAAAGGTCCTTTAATACACTGGCCATTCACCCGTGTGGCTCACTGCCTGACATAAAAGACCTTTGAGTTGCTATGTCCTGAAATATAAGTCTTGTGATGGCCGTTTTTTGCAAAATAGCAATATAGAATCTCTTACGTTATGATGTTTGATGCAAATCTGCAACACCACCTAACCTATCAACCCAAATTATTATGTCCAGAAGAAAAATGACAGTTTGAGGGAGATAATTTATTACCATATTAAACTTTGAGCGGGACCCATGTCAGAAAACTAATGTAACGGTGCGAAATGTCTGGCTGTCAAAAATTTTGTCAACACCTCTCTTCGTTGCTGGTCACATTGTGTGTTGACCAACTCTTGCACGTAGCTGACCAGGAATGTTAAAATTGGTTGCTTATATTACTTTCTTGAACCCCCAGTAATGGGAAAAAAGTACATCAAAATAAATGCAACGAAGAGAGGTGTTGACAAAATTTAAAACTTATAACTACATGCCTTGCCTGCATGTTAATCTGCTTTTGGTCACATGTCACATGTCAGGACAGAGTAAATGATCTAATTTCAATAGCAAAGAAACTTTTGTTAAAAGGGAATATTCATGGAACACTCTCTAGGTGAACACACAAACCAAGACCTGTAGGAGTTTTTGGAAAGGAACACCATAAAGCACAAAATGTTTTCAACCTGTAGATGACATGACACAGCTAGTATCATAATCCATCTAACAATGAATGTTACGCTCTGTGGCACAAAAATCTTTTTATTTTTTTAGGGTTGTTATATCTTTCCATGTGACAGTGCAGCCCTATCGGACTATATGTAAACATTTCGCACCGTTACATTAGTTTTCTGACATGGGTCCTGCTCAAAGTTTAATATGGTAATAAATTATCTCCCTCAAACTGTCATTTTTCTTCTGGACATAATAATTTGGGTTGATAGGTTAGGTGGTGTTGCAGATTTGCATCAAACATCATAACGTAAGAGATTCTATATTGCTATTTTGCAAAAAACGGCCATCACAAGACTTATATTTCAGGACATAGCAACTCAAAGGTCTTTTATGTCAGGCAGTGAGCCACACGGGTGAATGGCCAGTGTATTAAAGGACCTTTAATGCCAAGTTGCAGGGTACATGTACAAGTATATCAATGTAAAACAGTTCAAGAAACACTGAGAAATTTTTTCCTTCACATCGTCTGAAACATGGTATACATCCATTGAAAGCAAAGTGTCGAGTGGTCCCTTCATTTAAAGTCTGCCCGCGGGTCCAGAATTTCCTGATGTCGGCAGATGAGCTTTCAGGAACTGAAGCATTTTGATCCAACAATCAGCTTGAGCGTGGGCGTGTGGTTTTGGTTTCCCGCCTGTTACCACAAAGCAATCTGCCAACACACAGATATCATAAGAGCATCTTTACATCATTTTTAACCCCAGCCGACATGTCAGTCAGGTAAGATATAAATAGTCTGTCATTTGTCATCCATGCGTCCATCATCCTTTGTCCACAATTTACATTTTCGACTCCTCTAAAATCGCCAGCTAGATCCCTTTCAAACTTGTATAAGTATACCTTTGATGTATCCTTACCAAATTCGTCTGGCAATTCTTTTCGGAAAATCGTAAAACGTATTCGCTTTCAAAACCATGTGGCCAATTGCTTTGAAAACATAGAGACATCTGTAGGGACCCACATATCTTAATTTATTCAACAGGTGGTGCTTTGGCCTTTATCCTCATCTCAATATTTTTGTGGGTTTTTAAAAATAACTTTTGATTTCTCAACTACCGGCTACATTCTCTTCAAAATTGATAACATGAGAAATGTAACAGTACTGTACTCAGCTGCCATATACATATACCCTTGCAATTTTTTAAGATTTGCCCCCCCCCCCCCATGACAAAGAAATTCAATTAATAAAATTATCCAAAAATTAATGAAGCATTTCCATTTGAACAAATCTGCTGGAGACCCACCCAAGGTTCATTGCCACCAAGTTTAAAGTCAATCTGACTGACGCTTTCGGAGAAGTCAAAACTGTGAATTAGCATTAGAATGCATATGCCAGTTAACTTACATAGTAATCAACAGGAAAGATGCATTTACCGAATTGAAAAAATTGTGAAAAATCAAGCATCCGCTGCATTGCCACCTAGTGTCCCATTATGTTTAACCCTTCCACAAAAAACATATCCACCAAATGTCAGCTTAATCAAAGTGAAGGTTTGGGAGAAAAAGTCGAAAATAGCAATAACACACACAAAGTCATAAAATTAGAAAATAATCGCAGCACCACCTGGTGAACAAATTCAGAACTAGGAGTCCCTAGGATTGTTCCTGTGTCATATCAAGTAATCGGGTTAGCGGTTTCAGAGAATAAATTTTTTAAGATTTGCCCAAAAAAGATATATACATATATATCCAAAACTCAATGAAGCGTGACCATTTGAACAATCTGCTAGACACCCACCCAAGCCACATTGCCACCAAGTTTGAAGTCAGTTTGGCTGACAGTTTCACAGAAGTCAAAAATGTGAAATATCATTAGAATGACCATTGGCTCACATAGTAATCAATAGGCAAGGTGCATTTACCGATAAGTACCTGAATCGATAAAATCGTGAAAAATCAGGAATGCGCAACATTGCCTCCTAGTGACCCACTTTGCTTGACCCTTCCACAAAGAACATCTCCACCAAGTTTCAGCTTAATCTGAGTGACAGCTCTGGAAAAGTCGAAATAGCCATAACAGACAAAAAAATCATGAAAAATTAGAAAAAAAAATCGCAGCATGACCTGGTGAACAAATTCAGAACTAAAAGTCCCTAGGTGTGTTCCTGTGTGATATCAGAGCAAATGGGTGAGCAGTTTTAGAGAATCTTTTTTAAATTTGCCCCCCCCCCAAAAAACCCCAAAATCACTGGGGCATGACCAATTGAACAAACTTGGTAGAGAACCACCCAAGGTACATTGCCAGCAAGTTTGAACTGAATCTGGCTGATGGTTTTGGAGAAGTTGAAAATGTAAATTGTGGACGGAAAATGAGGACGAGGACGAGGACGAACGGATGATGGACGACACACTACCCTATAAACTGAGCTGACTGACAAGTCAGCTGAGCTAAAAATAATGCTTGACTGAGATGTATCAATATTTTTCACAAAGTGGATGTACTTTTATTTTTTATATTTATAACCATCTGAAATTAAAAGCTGATCGTTAAGGACATGCACATGTTAGAATAGCTGCTACAGGGATATTAATGCTCATTGTATTCGACTAACTGCTTTATGCACAAACTATAATCTTCCACAGGGCAGAGTAGTCTGATGTCCTACTAATTTTTCCAAAATTTGACGCAGGAAGAAACCCGGGTACCTGGGAGAAAACATGCGAGGCTCAGGTAGCACTTTGATCTTTTTTTCTATCTTTATGACTTTTGTGTGTTTTTTTGTAATTATAGTTTTTGGGGATGTGCCTTGAGTGTCTCATTATCCTCCTTTTCTTTTTTTTTCAATTGGTCACGCTCCAACTTTTGTTTGCGTTAGGAATAGTTTTGTTAGTGTTGCGGGAAAAATCCTTTCCTCCTGAACTACATAACCAATGCAGGACTTTTATATGAACAGTGATGCCGCTTTGATTCATATAATTCAACAAAGAAGTATCCGTATGTTTGGTCATATTCCTGTAACAAAGTTTACAGGGTTAGATATTTTGGCAGGAAATTAACATGCATGTCCTCTATTATTTGAAATTGGAGGGAAACATTTTTGAGTACCCACGGACCTTCATATGTTTAGCAGATGGTGCTGCAATTTGTTTATCTGCTTTTTTGTATGCACTTGTGTTTGTAATTTTCATCTTTACCAAAACCACTTTATATTGTCTTCCAACTTGGTAAGAATAAAGTTTGACCTAATCTCCGTCAAACCTGTACATTTTGTGGCACCCCCATGTATCATGATTTTCAACATGGTTTTTTTTTTTTTTTTAAATTTTGTAATGACCCACCGAAGGTACCTGCCCATCAAATTTGAAGTGGATCAGGTCAACTCTTTCAGAAAAAAAAAACCACAGATATACTTGCATGCACACTGCTATCCCTACAAGAACCATGATCATTCGCTCAAAAAAATCTGGAAATAGCTAAGAGTCATTTATTTGACAAAAAAAAAAAAAAAAAAAAACAAAAAAAAAACACATTTGCACATTTCCCAGTTCATAGAGAATATAGCTTTTTTGCGAGAGGTCAGAAATCACACACACACACACACACACACACACACACACACACACACACACACACACACAATCTGCCGGTGACAGCCCCTTAAAGTAGCCGAGAATAAGAACCGTTCATTTGAAAATGGATACTCATCTTATCGATCTCTGGTAAGTTTAAGCGTTGGGCTGGTCCCCATGTACTTAATGCTAATTCTTCTGGTCAGTGAATTATATAAACTGTTTTTAATGGGGAAGCAGCTAAGCTTTGCTGACACAGCTTTTGCTCGAATAGCAGCAACAACCTCTACTTGTTTAGATAGATTAATTTCTAATGCACCAAATTTTATTAAAGAACCACGCGTCTTAACGCCAATGTCTAATTGTGATCATTCAGTTGTTGCTGCCAATACATTTTTTTTTGGCGCAAAAAGGAACCTTCTTTTACAAGACAAATTTGGGAATACGAGAGAGCGGATTTCAATAAGTTTAGGGATTTCATTGATAGAACAAATTGGGACGTTTGCTTTGAGACTGAAAATGTTGAGTTGTGCAGTAAGATTTGGACAAATTGTTCCTTGATGCGGCAAACCATACTATTCCAAACAAAGACATTACAATTGAACTGTGTTGGTAACAGAATTGCAGTTCTGCATACAAGACTGAATTTAGGCTGCAGCCAATTAAATGCAAATCTATTTGATATTGTTGTTATTCTATCACCAAATTGTCGTTGCAATCAAGGGATTGAAGACGTCTGGCATTTCTTTTTCGTTTGTCCTTATTATGCTGTTCCTCGTGATCGCCTTCATAGAAAAGTAACAAATTATATAATAAATAAGAAAATATTCCTGGCAGTCCAAGATTACATTCAAAAACCCAAACGTTTTCAAACCGGTGTTTTCACATGATGAATTGACTTATAATCAGTCCTGCATTAATATTATAACTACACTCATTAATTATGAATCTTTAATGGGATGGATGTCAAATAGCAATTTTATTGCTTCTCTAAAATCACCCCACTATCTGTCTTGTGATTTGTGGTGTCTTTCTTTACTTTGTTGATCCGGAGCAGTGCTCTTCCTCCTGGCAGCGTCGTTTTAACTGCCAGCAGTTTAGAGGTTCGCTCTGGACCTTTGACGTCTTGTTCGTCCTGTGAGTTTTTCTTTTTCTGACAAGAGGGGTTAATATAGGTCCTTGCCCTTCTCCCCAATTGTTTCTTTTTTTGAATAAAATATGTTTAAACCAACATTTTGTGTTTAGCAAGTAGTTTCAAATCAGGGGTAATGCAATTTTTGAGGCACTAGCCTAAATAGCTGGTATGAACAAAAGTTAATTTGTACCCCTGCGTGCACTTCCAGAACAAGCACATCTGCTGACATTGTGTGTTGACAATAAAGTTTTATACTCGACTGCACAATGTCAAACTATATCGTTTATAAATATCAAGAACAATAAAGGCCCTAGAACAGAGCCCTGGGGAACACCAGCATTTATGGTACCCCATTCAGATGATTGACCATTAATAACTAACCGTTGTTGTCCGTTAGACAAATAATTTCGAATCCAGTTTAAAAGTGATCCAGATATCCTATTACGTTCCAATTTGTAAAGAAGACTAGCATGCCAAACACGATTAAATGCCTTGCTAATGTCGAGAAAGACGATTAGCACTCCTTTCTGAAGATCAATGGCAAGACACAATTCGTGATATGAATATAACAGTTGATTAACAGTGGAATCGCCGGGAAAAATCCCGACTGATTTGCCGATAAAAGTATGTTTTCCCTAAAAAAAAAGTTAAAAACGTGTTTAAAAATAGCTTTCTCCATAATTTTCCAACACAGCTTAAGTGGGAAATAGAGCGATAGTTGTAACATAAATACGAGTCGCCCATTTTATATAAGGGGATGACGTTGACTTGCTTCCATAAACTAGGAAAAGTTGCCAGATTAATAATAAGGTTAAAGAGTTTGGTTAACGATACGCAAATTGATGGTGCTCCTTCCTTCAGAAGTCCAGCGCTGATTCCATCTGGGCTAGTGGCCTAAGTGATATCTAAGCTCTTAAGAATGTCAAAGACTTCGCTTTGATCAATTTGAATGGAGTCAAGTATGACAGCGGGGGTGTTTACACTGGGAATAATTGGGGCCCTTGAAGTATCAAGGTTGCTCTGACTTAAGAAAAAGAAATTGAGTATTTTGGCTTTTGGTAAGCTGTCGGTCACATGGCGATGCCCATGTATCATAGAAAGAATAGGGAGATTAATTTCTATTCATAAACTGTTTAACGCGGCGCCACGAAGCTTTGTTTTTATGCTTTGCGCTTTTTAAAGAAGCGCCAAGTTTACTATTGTGAGCTTCTTCGGCACATTTCATGTGATCTTGGTATTGGTTACGAAGATTATTATCAGCACTCCAAGCTTGTAGATCATGTTTCTTATCTTTTGCCCTCTTATAAGCTTCAAAAACCTTCCGCTTCTCACAGCAAAGCTTAGAATTATAGCATGGAAGATCAGAGGGACGAACTGTAATGTCTTTGTTTGGAATAGTATGGTTTGCCGCATCAAGGAACAATTTGTCCAAATCTTACTGCACAACTCAACATTTTCAGTCTCAAAGCAAACGTCCCAATTTGTTCTATCAATGAAATCCCTAAACTTATTGAAATCCGCTCTCTCGTATTCCCAAATTTGTCTTGTAAAAGAAGGTTCCTTTTTGCGCCAAAAAAAATGTATTGGCAGCAACAACTGAATGATCACAATTAGACATTGGCGTTAAGACGCGTGGTTCTTTAATAAAATTTGGTGCATTAGAAATTAATCTATCTAAACAAGTAGAGGTTGTTGCTGCTATTCGAGCAAAAGCTGTGTCAGCAAAGCTTAGCTGCTTCCCCATTAAAAACAGTTTATATAATTCACTGACCAGAAGAATTAGCATAAAGTACATGGGGACCAGCCCAACGCTTAAACTTACCAGAGATCGATAAGATGAGTATCCATATTCAATAAGTCTTAGTCGCAGATTCGCTAACGCTGCATTTGTTGAGAAAATAGCATGACTTCTTGTTTTACTAAGTACAGTTAGAGTTGACTTGAGTAGCGTGCAATAATTTTAATGGATGTACGTACAGAAATTCTATGAAGATTCTTAATGTTTTGAAGAACACGAAAGGGATACTTAAGCTTGAATATAATTTACATGTATCTTGAATAGTACGTAAGCACAATATCCTGCAAATACAGTAATAAAGATATCAAAATCGAACGCTCCCGAACAGAGGCTGAGCCAGTTCAAATGTTCAATACTGATAACTGCAATAGTAACATAGCGTAATAAGCAAAAAGCTAACAAGACCCATACACGTAAAGATAATATAGAGTACAATACATAGAACACTGAAACTAAATACATATTACAAGCAACCAAAAAGATATTAATTGGCGGTGGCGAGTGGCGTATGCTTTAGGGTTCACCTGGGTTGGTTATAATGAAAAAATTAAGTCAAAAATATTTGCGAAAGAAAAAAAACACTGAGCTTGTGACTGAACGGCCCAATTTGCATGAAAAGTTTTTCAATACAATAGTTCAACACTGCGCATAATATACATGTACATTACAGGTTACATTTTCATTTTAGCACTGACCTGATTAATTAAACGGAGACCATCAGAGAAAGGTCACTAGAACATTGAACTCGTTGCACGGTCTGTCGCTCTAATATACTCCTGTATCAGTACAACTCAAAATAAAATTGTATGTTTTTTCTCTAGATGGATTTTGCGTTTGACATTCTTTAAAAGTGTAATTTTCAATGTATAACACTGTACAACTTGAGTCCAACTTTAAGTGACATGATTGCAAAAGTTGCATCTTCATAACATATTGCCAAATAAAACTGAAGAACAAAGAAAAAAGTCATTTGTGGCCTGGTTATCACTTACTCTATTTCATGCATTGTTCGTCACTCAAGCTGCACTGAGAAAAGTATGTATGTTCAAAATGCATCCCTTCAATTATTGCTTGATTCTTTGATGGTATGTGTTCTCAGTATGTCTACTCATGAAGCTACCATAATAGCTAATCAGGTTATGGGGCGGGGAAAATTCTCTATTAGAAGACGCACCCTGACTTTATCATTGTCAATATGGAAAAAAAATAAAATGTATACTAATACAAGCCGCGGGTTCGATTAGAGAATTTACGATACATGTAGTTTATTACCTGAAGTTAATGCGTTTTTGCAGTTTCTGTCCTTGTGCAGGAAGGAAGCAAGATATATCAAATTTTAACAATTTGCAGTCAAGCATCATAACAGGACTACATTTCATTGGTGGCTACATGCCATTCAGCGATCATGAGTACTCTCTATCATTATTGTAAACAAGCTGACTACAGCACATTTGCCTGCTTACACAGTGATCAACCACCTCGCCAGGTTAGGCAGAATAGACTGTAAGTTTAAGCTCATTGGTGCTGAAGGGAGAGTACCGGTAGGTGTTTTATATTGCCACAATGTGTGATGAGTAAGGCCTTAATGCAGTACTACGGGCTTTGAGTTATAAGAACATAAATGTTGACTTTCGTGTGAGTATACTAAAGAAAATACATGTTGCCTTTGCAACGGACATAACAAATATCTCCCCTGAAGTTAACATAATGATCCTGTAATGGAAATGTCATGTACTAAGGTAATTTTCCATAGTATTATGTTCTTTCGCGGTTCTTCTCAAGCATTTGATGGGCAACAAAGTCCAACATGCTTGTTTGACACAACCGCAACTTCGTGATTCATCACAACCGTCTTCACAAAAATGGACGTCTCTATCTTCAAGTATCCTTTGTGCACCAGTTCTTTCAGGTATTAAACTGCTTCAGCACGTGCACTATTATTATGTAACCTTTCACCATAGATTAGAGATTGGGTCAACAGGTTTTCTGTATATTCTCTGGGCTCAATGTCCCCAGAGTATGACCAGGCAAGCTGTTAACCTGGACCGTTGCCATCTCTCTGGAATTACAGGCGTGCTGGTATTTGAATGAGTTCTTTTTTTCCCAGGGACTTCTAAACTAGAACCATAGTGATTCAGATGACCGCCACGGTTGTTTCGATTAGCGCTGAATGCGTTCTGATAAGAGTTGTGTGAACACTACTTTTCTACCTCCTCCTCCTCAAGCCACTCAGATACCGACTCTCTTCTGCTCAGTCTCCTCTTGGACCCAGAATTCTCAACGTATACTGTAGTGTTTTTGTTAGTTCCCACCTTTAAAACAGGTTTTTTTTGGGGGGGGGGTATACAAAGTACATCTGTCATAACTATTCGGATGCCAAAGCTTTACTTAAGGGTTACATGTGAAAAAAATGAGAAATGGTCATAACGAATGCTATCACTGGTCGATGTTCATTCCATGAAGTGATTTGTGCTTCAAGACAAATAAACACAAGACAGCAGTGGCTTTTCTGTCGTCATATGGTAATCAGATTGAAGTTGCAACAAACAATCTTTGTAAATATGCAAAACTACAAGTGCTTTGTATTGTTGTGCGACTGAACGTTTTTAAAAAATGCCTCTCTGTAATCGGCCATACGTAGATGGCTGTGAGACAAGCACTGCTTTCATGGTGTTTTGGTCATATTAGTTACTCGTTGAAGACCCTTTCATTTATTTGGGCTAATACAGCCTGTTATCAAAATTCTACAGAAGAACGTGCGCAATGTGGACAATACTACTTCTATATGTATATAGGTTTGACAGTTACAGGTTTGCTTATGGAGAATAAAGAATTCGGACTGCGAATTAGGGTAATGACTACTAGGAAGTGGTTCTGGACAAAAAGCCACAAATACGAATATTGTTGCTATTATTCAGGAGAGAATTCATGAAAGTATCATTCTTTTCCTAATGGTAAGAATGATAAAAAATATAAATCTTGAACAATTTTTGGCAGGAGGGAAAGGGGAATCTGAGGCACCAAAACTGACTGAATGATATCGATTGTAGCTCCAAGCAATAAACTGCAGGTGCAAATTGGTACCAAAACGTACAGATTGTATGTTATACCTGTCATAAAGTTCCATTGATATTGTAGGTATGCATATATATATATGTATGTATATATATATATATATATATATATATATATATATATATATATATATATATATATATATATATATATATATATATAAGGAATTGCATTTTACCTCTCATCAAGGTCGAGGGGGATTCTGTTTACATATCGGTTAAGGATTTTGCACGCCATGAAGGTCAAGAGGAATTTCATTTATATACGTCAGGGTTTGCATTGTGTATCAGTCATGTAATTCGTCGGATAATAATAATAATAATAATGATAATGATAATAATAATAATGATAATGATAATGATAATAATGATAATAATAATAATAATAATAATAATAATAATAATAATAATAATAATAATAATAATAATAATAATAATAATAATATGTGTGTGTGTATTTTTTTGTGCCAGCCATGAAGGTCAATGGACATTCAATGTATGTACATGTATGAATCACTGTATGCGTTTTGTACCTGTCATGAAGGTTGTGTTATATGTATATATATATATATATATATATATATATATATATATATATATATATATATATATATATATATATATATATATATATATATACCAAGGTAAGTATTTAGTATGTGAGATCTTCCTATTTCCGATAGGCCATGCAAACTTGGTAATATATACCCATTCTGATGGACGGTAAGATGAAGAGATGAAGCATATAAAAATTACATGTGATAATTTGAAAGATATGATAAATTCATAAAATGTAACGCAGAAATTAATCAAATTCTTTCATTATTTTACAGCACGAGCAATCAGTTCATTAGCTACGCTAGACACAACAATAGCAATATTACACTTTGAACATTCTATTTCCGAAAGGGCGCTTCTCAGATGCCCTAAAAGTTGAAACTTCTCTTAAAATGCACTTGCAAATACCTACCGAAGTCCTAAACCTTTCCTTTTATGTATTTTAAAACACCTGCTGTATGAAATTTGTTTTCTTGTTGGAATTTTCTAGGAAATCGGCACAAAGCTCTGAAAAATCTTTGCAATCGAAGATAAAAAACAAAAATTCTGTTTTTCTAATTCATTAATATCATTAATAATTTTATAATCGTGCAAAAATAGGTATTGTGGTGATTGGCCATTTGCTTACGAGTGTGCTTTAGTAGGGCTCTGATGAATATCGGAATTTGTGCATATTGGAAACAGGAGTCTACCATACTAGTCATGAACATCAGCAAGTGTCATACTTTGAAAATAAAATGAGATAACCCAATCTTAGCTAACAAGCCTTGACCTTTTTAGTTTAAAACCACGAACCTTTGAAAACGGTTACTGCGGTTAATATCTGAGTACTATTATACAGTGAAAATTTCTTTTTCGTGTACCCACTGAGAATGTGACCTACTTGCGAGACCACATTTATAAAGTCAGTGGTACTATTTGCCATGTCCATGTGCTTCTAATTTGAAACCCCGTGGAAAAGATGGTCTAAGCAGGGACCACTGTATTAAGTGTAATGTCCAACCTGGACAAATGACTTCACTTTTATAACACAGAAAGATGCATCCCTGACATAACAAACCTATACCATCAATTCACAGCAAGTTTTGCAGAATCTGTCTGCCCTAAAGATGGCACTCAATATTCTTAGTTATAAACACACAAGCGTTCTGGGTAAAATGTGGTTTTTAGCTCAGCTGACATAGCAGTAGCTGAGCTTATATTATGGTCCGTTCATTGTCGTCAATGATTCACTTTTTCGACTTGTCCAAAACCACTAGGCAGACTGACTTCAAACTTATGCAAATATACCTTGGGTAGGTCTCTACCAGGTTTGTTCAAATGGTTAAGCTCCAGTAATTGTTGGATTTTTTTGTTTGTTTGTTTGTTTGTTTGTTTGTTTTTTGGGGGGAGTCCACTTTGCGTCCGCGCTAAGACATCGAATATGAACAGCCTTAGGCAAAATGAATGCTTGAATGCTAGATATGAAGACGAGTTCACTTATTGTAGAAATGGTGAGAATGAGGACTAAAAAATGACTTAGACTTATCATTGTATGGCAGATGTGGCCTTCAATAGGGGTTTTATGACTGAGATATCATTTATTTGTGAATTTGTTTGCTGTGTCCACAATATTTACAAGATTTTGTATAACATGAGTGTGTTTAGACAGCTGACCTGATTTCAGTACATGGACAACATGCACAACAACTTGGTCAAAATCAAATCGCTCACTCTGCATCATGAAACAATCCCTGGAAAGGTATTTCCTCTTTTTGATTCAAAGCCTCTGCTTAATTTGTTCACAACAGGTGCTGTGCATGCAGTGGCAATATAAACTGTTTTGTTCAGGGCACACACACACACACACACACACACACACACACACACACACACACACACACACATACATACATACATATATATATATATATATATATATATATATATATATATATATATATATATATATATATATGTACATGTAAATGGAATCTTGAATCCCAGTCCAACGATGAGAGTGTGTTTTGACATATATTTTGTGTACGTCCGTGTAAGCACTGAAGCCCACGATCAAGCATGGTGATGGAAGGCCGCATGGCGTCGACAGTATGGTACTATTTCTTTAACAGGTTAATGTATCATTGTATTTTATAAGCCTGTACCAAAAAAATGAAATTCATACATTTAGTAATATATAATTTGACCTGATTCCAGCTTTGCTGCAATGCATGGAGATCAACATTGTCTTTAGCACTTTCGGTTTCACATCAGCACACGCACAGTTGTGACGTCAGCCGCTAGCCCAAAGTCCGTGTCTAGTAAAGTTATACATTTTGCATCGGACAAGCGAAAAGTCCCCGAGTGCTTGCCCGATCAGTGAAGAACTTTTTTACAGGCCACTCTGACTGAAATATACATTTATTTGAATAAATAGGCAAAATCCTTGACAAAATGACAGCAATCATCAACTTGATGCACTATTTATCATTTTCGGGGATATTTTGAATGATCGCCAGGCATCTTTATACTATGTGCTGTTAAAATATTAGCAATATGAATCAAATGCACGTATTCATATTTTATTATTTGCTGTTGGTGTATTTTGTCGAATTATGAACAGAATATCATCTGTTTTATGTAGTCACAATTGTAGGTGATAATATGACACTTCAGTGGACATAGTAACCATCGGGTTGATTAAGCCCTAACTTTGATGTAAGGCTGAGAAAATCTCACATATAACTGTTACTATACACTAACACTAGAACCCAGACAGTGTCTCAGAATGTTATTTTGGCAAACTAGCTTTAAAATATTGGACCCAGATCGAAATCAAAACGACCAAAACTCAAAAGGTACTGCAGACTTGTTGACATTGTGCAATTGTTGACTGATATCTGGTGTGACTTGTAAAAGGTAAGTTTTGTAGGTAGGATTTCCCACTACATTTGCACATAATATGTGTGGTTGACTGATAAGTGCATCTGCATGTGATTTGCCAACGGAGATACCTGTTGCAACTGAAAGTGTTCTCCCAGGGAACGGCAAAATGACAGTCTGTTTCTTGCATCATCAGCATGGAACTGCTAATATTGAGAAACTCTGTGATCATATATTGTTTAATTTAGGTTGGGAACAGTCCTGCCAGTTGGTGGACTGAGGGGGGGGGGGGGTAAAATCTCAAAAGTAGTTTGTCTAGGGGGTCCATTTTCTTTCTTTTTCTTCTTCTTCTTCTTCTTCTTCTTCTTCTTCTTCTTCTTCTTCTTCTTCTTCTTCTTCTTCTTCTTTCTTTTTTTTTTGACTTAGTTTTTTCACGGAGTGAGGGTTGCTGGGGTTGTGTGGTCTTGTTAAAGGTATTATAATTATTTATTTAAAATTCAAATCAAATTTGCCCTGCATAGGTGTTCTCAGCGTACTAGAGACATAGTACACAAGTAAAGTTTATTATGTTAAAAAAATATAAAATCTCAGTTTAAATACATTAGGGGAAAAACGACTGACAGAACACATAGACGTCCATTTTTCCTTTCGTTTTTGTTGGACGGACACCTGTAGAAACTTTGTCCTGCTGGTGTCTTTTTGTTGAACTGGTGGCACACTAAGTAAGCAAAATAAGTAAAAATTTTATTGACAACACTATAGGTCAATACTGACCTATGTGTCCTACATACATGGCCACACAGCAATTGACTCCAGGTGTTTTTATCTTACACTAATAACCAAGTTGAGAGTTGTCTACATGGGCGCTGAGTGTTGGCTGTGTATTTATATTTGTTTGCCACATAGAGCCTCAACCACATAGCGCACGAGAATTTTATAAAGCCGTGGTCAGAGGAGCGTGTGCTCTCTGTATTATTAACCAGGTGTTTTTAGTTTCATGTAAGATTTTATGTAAACATATATATATATATATATATATATATATATATATATATATATATATATATATATATATATATATATATATCTCGACGCCAAAGCTTGTTTTTACCTTAATTCTTGCTGCTATATCTTTGTACCTTATCTTTTATATATCACTGTGAATATCTAGATGTACCTGTGTTTTATTTTCTCCAACTATGGAGGTTTCAATAAATAATAATAATAATAATAATAATAATAATAATAATAATAATAATAATAATAATAATAATAATAATTATAATAATAATAATTATTATTATTATTATTATTATTATTATTATTATTATTATTATTATTATTATTATTATTATTATTATTATTATTATTATTATTATTATTATCATTATTATTATAATTATTATTAAGATGAGAGGTATAGTTGCAAGGTATATTCGTCGCCCAGATCCTGTGCGTGCTGTTTCTTTGTTTTGTGGCTGTCGAAAACTTCTGTGGACGGTGAATGGTGGATCTGACAGAGGAGATGTCGAGAGCATTTCTCTATTTTGGTACTCATGCTTCTTTTACACTAATGGCCCTTCTGAGGAATCACTTTGTCGGTCCACAGGTTTTTGTTTGTTCCTTTGTGTTTGCTTTTTGTTGTTGCTTTCTTTCAACTAGAAAAAATGTTTGAACTGAGACCGATATACATGACAGTGGCCTTAATAATGCCGTGTGATTGCATATATTTGACCTTAAAATCGTTCTCAAGGTCAGTTTGTGAATTGGGGCATGGGATATAATACCTCCAGAACTATTTGAGTTGGACTTTGACATTCAATATGATGGTCAATTATAATGGCTGTGGAGCCTGTATATGTTGATGGTGGTGCAACCAATTTCTCAAAAAAGCCACACGATAACTTTTACAGTTTGGTTTGGAGATTGAGATATGTGAGGATCCAGGCCGCCATATATGGCAAGCCGTTTTACTGTAATCCGAATTTTAGATATCTGTAATTGAGGTTATAGATATCTATAATTGGAATTAAAGATATCTAAAATTCATTTTTAGATATCTTTAATTTCATATTTTGTTATATATAATTCAATTTCAGATATTTATGGTAAGCCGTTTTAATATTACTGCATATTTAAGCCACCTAAAATTCGAATTATAGATATCTATAATTGATTTTAGATCTCTGTTATTGAATTAAGATATCTATAATTTGGTCATCTTTAAACATATCTAAAAATTGATTTTTAGATATATATATATAATTGGTTTTAGATATTTATAAATGATTTATAAATAATCTATACGATTGGCAGTCTCATCTTACGAAGCGAGAATCCTGAAAGTTACGTCACATTTTTACAAAATTGCATGGTATGATGCACGGGAACGACACCCCTTTACCGTATTCAGAAACAGTAAACTCTTTAGTGCTTTTTCTGAAGATCTGTATTGCCTTTCATTTGAAGCTGGGGTGATTCTTAAATGCATCTTACATCTGGATCAGACATGAGATAATTGCGAGCACAAAAGCCATTGCATACAATTATAGTTATCCCAACATTGCTAAACCGAGCACTGTGCTGTAACTCAATCGTAGAATTCAGGACCCCAGAGGGCAGCACTTGACCAAAGCCTCAAAGGCATTTGTTGTTCCGCAAATAATCACCCTCCAGTGCTGCCTCCTGGGTTCCTAAAATGGTCTGTTGTCTCTGACCGCACCATCTGTTACCTGCTAACTGATAACAGAACATGGCTGTTGTACAGAAGCACTGATGCGTTGACTCTTCAATTAGACCAGAATATTACCATGACACTTATGTTTGTTCAGCGCATATGTGTATTTCTAGTCGTGTCGGATATTACAAGTATAGCGCACTTATGGCTGCTGGATTCACCTAGTAACTCGACTTTGTAAATGAAGATGAGTGCATCTGCTGGCGTCGGGTTTCTGTGTATCTTATTCATGTATATATCGGCAAAGAGAGTTACATTTAAGATAGAAAGAGGAACAAACTGGTTGGCTGTGTTATCTATGGCAATGATGGTGAGAACAATATCCACAGCATATAAATCTGATGATCCATTTGTCACACCACACGCTATCTTAACGAATGTAAGGTCTGCAAGCGATGACACGGTTTGCGCGTTGGAGCCGTCCCTAGGTGGAACTTGTGACGGAACTGGGTTCGCATCTTTAGTGCTGGATGCTATCGATGCCATAGCAACCTGCGTGACACTTGGCGCCAAGCCCATTGTATACTGGTATGAGTGTGGATATTGTGGCGACTCTTCTACAAATGAAAATTACTGGAACTGGTACTTTGAGGAAGTTAATCCTGGTATCATAAACACAGCAAGGAACGTCTTTTGCACAGAACATATGCCTTTCGATTCTTTGTTTGCCCTGCATGGCAGTTTTGGACCATTGTGTCGAATGAGCTTTCGGGATCGAAGGAGGCCAGAGTATGAAGAAACGGGCTATATCAACAACTGGTCCAGGTTACTAGCAAATAAAGTAATAGAGCAGTACGTAAAACCAAAGAAATATTTCATTCACAGGACAGATTATATCTTTAACATGGAAATGGCAGGCTTTGTCAGTTTCGGAGTCCACATTCGAGGTACTGACCACGTTGGAGAATCCAATACACTCATGCCGTTATCGAGATGGATACATGAAACAAAATTGGCAATAGACCACATTATGTCCAATATGGAACATCAAAATTTTAGAATATTTGTCGCAGCAGATACATTTGAAGCTATAAAGGCCTTTCAGTCAGCCTTCGGACACCGAGTATGGTTTACAGACGCCAGTCGCAGCAAGCACTACCATGACGAGATGAACTCTGCGAGATTGGCCCCCGCAGGAAATGCAAGAAAATTGCTTGGGATGCAGATTCTTTTCGATTTGCTTCTGTTGTCCAGGTGCCAGTACTTTATACACGAGGAATCGAACGTTGCTTCTCTCGTACATTATTGGAATGTATCACAAGTAAGCTATCACATATCTAGCAGTACCAATGGCACCTGGTTGAACAACGGCCCAAGCGTACGCATGGGTCGTGATTTGCAGGATGTAGTTTCTTTGGAAATCAAAGGAAAGCGAAATTTTCGAACTTCGGGTGATGATCCTATCAACCTTAGACTCTTGCAATCAAACTTTACAGATATGGAGGAGGATGAGTACACAGAGATGATTACCGAGCTATCTGAGCAGGGAGCGCAAATCGGACATAAAACTGCATGTTTTATTAAGAACCACCAAAGAAGTAATTGTCCAGATATGCGTAACCTGAACTTTGCGACACCACAGGACGTACAAAGACTCTTTCAAATGAAGTGCTCAGGAGAAGGTGAATGTGTACACCTAAAGTAGAGGAATCACAGGGAACTTTGGTTTGTGATAGAAATGTGTATGAGAATGCCTGGATACAAGTTTTGCTGACATTGTCTCGTTCACCACAAGATGACTCTTTGACAAACGTTGACAATCGCAAAAGGCGATGCCATGAACGTGATAGATTATATAATAGTTGGATGATTTTAAACAGATGAATCTGCATATACTTTGAAATATGATACCTAGCATACATTTCAAATTATATGCCCAAACCTTTGATTATTTGCTGTTAGTATAAACATATTTTTGGACATTACAGTACATATCATGACAGTAACAATTGATAACAATTGAGACGGAGGATAAAGCCCCATGTAAATCTCTCTTGCTGGAAAGGACAAATGACCAGGTAAATACCAGACACACAGACGCACGCAAAGGACGACTGACACCTAGACGATACAGACAGCGTAACCATGATTATATTTATAACTGATAACCTAGCCTTATGTTGTGACATTCACCCAAACCCAGGTCCTAACTTACATGTTTTAAATGCACTTCATATCAATGTCAACAGTCTTGCCGCTGACAACAAACAACATTAAATTGAAAGTACATGTATTCATAATAATGTGGATATCATTTGCCTAAATGAAACGAAGTTGGACGCAACTGTACTTAATGGTAAAATTCATATCTCAGGTTTTAATCATCCTATTAGACATGACAGAAACAGTCGCGGCGGTGGTGTAGCAGTATAACTAGTATTTTTTAGCGTGAAAACTAGAAATGATCCATGTAATCCAACTATTAGATCGCTCTGAATTCAGCTCATTGTCAACAAAAGTTTTTGTTGCAACTTTTTACAGACCACCTGGGCAAGACTTATTTGTCTGACCAGGTGACGCTTGTATCTGATGTTGCCTCATACAATACTACACGTTCCTGTTCATTAGATGTTGTTGTTCCTGCAGTGAACAAGGCAATTTTTAAACGTTCCTTTTCTTATTATGGTGCTACTGTGTGGAACAGCTTGCCGGACGCTATTAGACGTGTAGACGACATATTGTCTTTTAAGCTCTAATACAAACAGTTTTATTTCACAAGGACCAGAGAACAATCTTAACGTTTGGACCATGTGTAGTTTTAACTTTTAATGGGCTTTCGTATTTTAACATTGAATTTTCACATTATAGGTTATGGTTTTATGTGCTTTAATTTTACGTATGTCGTGAATCTGATCATGTTTCTCCTTGTACCACTTTTCATACTATGTATATTTTTGTACATATTTTACTGGGCCCGATTGAAAAACAGCATTTCTGCTGAATCGGATTCCCAGAATAAATATATTCAATTATTATTATTAGTAGTAGTAGTAGTAGTAGTAGTAGTAGTAGTAGTAGTAGTAGTAGTAGTAGTAGTAGTAGTAGTAGTAGTAGTAGTATTAAGACGGAAATGTGTTACAGAATTTTTAAAATTCATTTCAAGGTTCAATAGACTCTGCTATTGCAAAAGCAATAGCAGAGTCTCCACATGCCATTATCATCACTGGTGACTTTAATTTCCTTGGTATTGATTAGAACTCGGAGAATTGTAATACAAGGCTAGAATGGGATTTTCTAATTTTCTGTCTCGGACTCAACTTGAAGCAATTAGTTACGGATTCTACAAGAGGACAATCGGTTCTCGACCTTGTCTTTATAATCAATGACTCTTGTGATACTACTATTACACATTTAAGTCCAATTTCTACATGTGATCATGAAGCATTATTAATTTATACAAAACTTTTTCTTGGTACTACTATTGCATACCACAAGACAATTTGGAAGTACTCCAAAGTTGATAATAAAAAGTTGCACAGTCTTCTATCTTCTGCTTCATGGGATGCTCTATTTTTGGATGAAAATGTTGATGGTATTTGTTTGGATATTACCAAGTTTTTGAAAGAGGTAGCAAAAAATTGTATTCCCACAAGGAAGTTACGATGTGACCAAAAGAAAAACCATTCATGACAAGTCACTTACGGCAAAAAAGGCAAAAAAGACAGTCATGTAAATGCAGCTACATATTGGGAAATATATCGTCAACTCAGAAATAATGTAAGTTTACTAAGAGAAGCCAAACGTAATTATTACTCAAAAGTTAGTGACATCTTCACAAATAAATCCACAGAAACCAAGAAATGGTGGATAAAATTAAAAAAAACCGCTTGTGGTTGGCGTTCAAATAAACCGATTCCTCCACTTATTGTTAATGCCTCGGTCCTCTTTGACATCGTTGATAGAGCTAACGCTCTAAATGATATTTTTTCGTCTCAGTTGGTCAGTGATGACGTAAATGAGCCGACACCTTTTCTGGAAGACCAAACCGATAAAAACCTTGATCATATTATTATTAATGAAAATGAAACATTTAAAATTCTATCGAAACTTAAAATTTCCAAAACCGGTGGGCCGGATAACCTTCCGCATAAAGTATTACGTTTATTTGCTCAATGCATAGTCGGTGGCTTCACAAAATTGTTTAATTTGTCACTTGAAAAGGCTACCTTTTCTGCTATTTTAAAGAAGTGTTATGTGGTTGGTCTCTGTAAAAAGACGAAGATTTCTTGCCTAAGAACTACCGTTCTGTCTGTCTTTTATGTTAATCAGCTAAAGTGTTTGAAATTGTCTTTCAAAGAATGTATGATTTCCTCACTTCAAAAAATCTTCTGACTCCTTGCAATTCCAGTTTTAAGAAACTTGACAGTACAGTCAACCAACTCATCAACATTGTGCATGTTATGAAGTTTTAGATAAACGTAAAGATGTGCTTATGGTATTTTTGGACGTATCTAAAGCTTTCGAGAGGGTTTGGTATCGGGGCTTGCTTGTTAAATTCAAACAACTTGGTACTTGCGATCCTCTGCTTTCCTGGATTCGTTCATATTTAACAAATAGAAAACAGAGATTTGTGCTAGATGGAGCTGCTTCAGATTGGGTGACTATTCAGTCGGTGTCCTCCAAGGTAGTGTCCTTGGACCATTATTGTTCTTGGTCTTTATTAATGATTTATTTGACAGTCTTTCTTGCAAAGCTTACATTTTTAATGATGACACATCGCAACTTGAGATTGTTTAATTTTCTGACCAAACTGTATTCACTTTAAATGAAAATCTGTTAACCATGCAAGACTGGGGAGTAAAATGGAAAGTGAATATTGTATTTCCTGTCTAATTCAGATATCTGAGTTAGAAATACAGATATCTGAATTAGAAATGCAGATAGCTGAATTAGAAATGCAGATATCTGAGTTACAAATACAGATGTCTGTATTAGAAATACATATATCTCTATTTGTGAATATTTGCAGGTTTGTCTTGCCATACAAAGGCAATGAAGTGCTCGGTCGCAACAGTGCACACGCAAACACCGAATCACAATAAGCCTATTGTAACTTTTACGGTGGCAGAAAAAAAGTTCTGTATTAGATTAGTATTCTTTTGTCTGTGTATAGTGAGCATTCTGCACAGCTACTGTCACCGGCGATGAACGGATCGTGAGTTCGTCGACAAGTAGGTCCACTGATAGACCTACTCGATTTACATTGGGTAAAAAAGTACGCTTAACTCCGGTATGCGCGACAGTAAACGGTGTCTGATTTGGATTTGAACATTCAAGTCGATATACACACCAGGAGGATGTACATTTTTCCTAAAAACTGCCCACAGATACCAGGGATAAATTTTGTATAAAAAATGTTGAAAAGAAATTAAGTTTTTCATTCACACTTATTGCTTTACATACTTAAATTTTGAAATGCTCAGTCAATGGTGGGATATAAATTTTATTCAAATTTATCAAAGTTTGCCAGACTTTTTATTGTTCTACGTATTCACTCGTGCGTTTCACGCACATGCACTATTTCATCAATATTTCCCTTCTGTATTTCACATTTATTTATAAATCTCGCTTGCTTTAACTTTTTATCTCCCAGAATTCAAGTGTGACAGGTTGGCAACACTGCAAAAAAAGATAAATCCAATTTAAAATGAAGTTGTTTTGGTAACACACTGCATGAGTCTAAGCCCCTGAATGATTCCTGCGTCATGAGAACCAACGTGCACAGTGGTCGGAAACAATGCGTTCCAACATTGTCACATTGCTGCACAATGCAAGCCATGTTAAGTATCACATGCATGCATCTTCAATCTCCTGGGGATGCGATAATTGACACTGAAAAGAAATGTAAACATGCAAAGGCTAATGTACATATTATAACAAGAGAACACTGTTTGCACCCTTGTAACGAGTACAAGGCATTTCAAGATTTGCGCCAGATAAAAGATAAGCATCACATTCATCAGTAAATCAACTATCGCCACCCGGGTATTTTACCAGGGTATATGGGGCATTTGTTGACTTGTTCTTGCCAATATAGAGATATATCCAAGGTAATTGTACCTATAGTTAATGCGGCATACACTCTTGTCACAGAAAATAGCGTAGATCTCATTGAGACAACATGCATCTTTTGGGAAAGTTCTGTCTTGTCATGATACATTGCAAGTGCTGTACTGGATTTTGAATTGATGAAAAGGCTTACCACTTGCTCACATTGATTTACATTTTCAACTCACACTAAACTGCAGTGAACCTACACTGTATAGTTGGTAGATCAATGCATTTAGCAACATCGGCCGAATTTTCTAACCACTGGCTAGCTTGTTTCAAGAAAGACAAAGTGTATAATTGGACATTCATTTACCAATGTATTTTATCGGCTATGACTTTATATCGCACTATGTACCATCTATTTGTTTGTGTCTATAAGTGAGCCTAAAAACATGAAAAGTTAGCTTGCTTGGTTGTTGTCAAACCCGATGTATCGATATACGAGACACCATGCAAAGGGCATTTAATGCCAGGTTTTTCTTGATTATTTATTTATTTATTTATTTATTTATTCATTCATTCATTCATTCATTCATTCATTCATTCATTTATTTATTTATTTATTTATTTATTTATTTACAGGAGGAAAAGAATGTGGATGTGCTCCTCAATGTTTTGGAAAAAAATCGCAAAAGAAAAGTAACAGAAACAAAACATTAGGTCCCGGTAACAGAATCAGCTGTTGCATTTTTATGCATTACACTTATAATATTGGTTTGAATATTCCTAATCTTATCATCATAGATAACTAGTATATTTCACAATGGGCGTTGGGAAGCATTATGCACTGATTACATGATATGATGGGGGCCAATGTGAATTTATAGACATGCATTGTCATGATGGCAGTCAATGGATCCAAGTTCCGTCATATGCACCACATCACAGTTCAAAGCTTTTCTGGGAGATATTACCATGGTGGTACTTAAATCTTTGGTGAGTATCCCCTCAAGTATTCTGCATCATAGCTTTTAAAGCTCAATATTGAGCTAAGACTTTCGTGAATACTAGCAGTTTTTTTCTTACTTATGTATATAAGGCATCGTTGCACTATGGGTGCATGTTATCCAGGAAAAAACCTATCTCAAATTTGACCACCGTTTCCATTTTGTGAAAATTTCCAGTACGCAAGAACATGCAACTAATTTATTCATATGTACACTCAAGATATTGATGAAATCTAAAGTCAGTGTGCTTATTTTGTATTAATGTGGATTTATTTACCAAGTGTCTGTCCATCTGCTCCGCTTGATTAAGAGGCAGGTTGATCTTTGTTGTATCTGCGTAGATCTCTATGCGAAGGTACGCATGACTGTGTTTTGTCCTGTTTCAACTTCAGGAGAGTTACAGACAACGTCCGCAAGATGATGTGCACATGCAAGTTCATCCACGAAAGGGCCTGGTTGATGACAAAGTTCACATACAAGTGTCCGGACTACAGGAAAGCCAACGAGTCACCGTGGCGGCGATTCTGGAGGAAGGGTGCCACACATTTGTCAGCCATGCAAACTATGTTGCCGACCAAAGAGGACGGGTGGACTTAAGCAAACAAAGTTCACATGGAGGAACATACACAGGTGAATAGAAAGAGAACTCCTCAAAGTATAGTTCATTTGCCAGGCGAATACATTGTATCCTCTCGACGGGGGGACTTAACCAAAAAAAGTTCAAATGGAAGAACATACACAGGTGAATAGAAAGAGAATTCCTCCAAGTATAGTTCATTTGCCAGGCGAATACATTGAATACTCTTTCTAGGGGATTTTTTTTATTATTTCAAAACTCCCATTATATACTTACAAAAGTATTTTCCAAAATTTCTTTTGGATATTACTTTTGTTCAATGCGGACCATCGGTTTTTCAACAAATAAAAGTCATTCCAATGGGTACCAACTGCTCCCCGTTACTGGCAGATTTATATTTAACCTGGCTTGAATTTAAGTATATGGATAAATTGATGAAAAAGGACTTTCAAATGGCTTCAAAATTATCGAACAACGAAAGATATATTCATGACATTGCTTGCGTAAATGTACAAAATGTGCCAAATTACTAGAGTAATTTACCCAAAAGGTATCCCTTTGGAGGGTTACTATTCATATGGTTTCAGATATGTGTTTCTAGACTTGGATATTCAGGTCACTAATGACAGGTTTTGTATTAAAGTCTATCACAAAATAGGTGAGTTTAACTTTGAAGTAGTTAACTATCCTTTCCTGGACAGTACTATTTCGGAAGCTATTTGATATAATACGTTGTTGTCACAAATTGTGAGATTTGGTCGCATTGTTCTAAATTTCAGGACTTTGCATCTAGAACCAAATACAATAAACTTGAGTCAAGAGGATTTAAAGGCGTACGTTTGATCAAATATTTCTACAAATTTGGCTGTAAATATCCAGAGATGGTTAGAAAGTTTGGCTTCAATAATTTTAGAGATTTTAGATTTGCCTGTTTTGCTACTTAATTTTATCTTTTGGCATCATTCTGTTTAATAGTCACCTTTCAGACATTTTAGGCTAGCTTTTTTTCTGTTAGGTCAAACCCCCAGGGGCTATAGGTAGCAAGCAGCTACCCGAGACAGTTACAAGCTTGCCTAATTGTACTTGACATCTTGTTAAGAAATATTATTATGTCTGTGTGCCAACACAGACATATTGTTTTTCTAGGAATTCTTTCTTTCTTTCTTCTTTCTTTCTTTCTTTACAGGCAAATTTGTCCGACATTTCATTTGAAAAGTATTACACGTAGAAACTCCAAACTTGGCACAATAATACTTCTATAGATGAAGTCTGGCCTTTTTATAATGAGAGGTCATGTTTTTCAAAATTATGCAAATAAGCGCAAATTAAAGTTTTCAATCTTCAATATCTTGTATACTATAGTAGATGTGGTTCCAAGTGTATAGGAGTTCAATCATAGCAAGGTAAAGGTCATCTCAAATGTCAAGGTCATGTCAAGGTCAAAGGTCATGTCAAGGTCAAATGTCAATATTGGGTCAAAATATCATTTTTGAGGTCAAAATTAACTTCAGGTAGAGGTCATCTCAAGGTCAAAGGTCATTTCAAGGTCAAAGGCCACTTTCGATGGTGGCTTTCTTTTAGCCATAACTTGGTCAATTTTTATCCAATTTTCATCATGTTGGGCTCAAATTGTAGCTATTGTAACACACTTCACATTTTTGAAACACATGTGACCTCTAAAGGTCAAAGGTCAAGGTCATTTAGACCTTTGAAAGTTTCACCCAGTCATAACTTGGCCAATTTCCATCCAATTCTAATCATGTTGGACTCAAATGGTAGGTATTGCAACACTGCACATTTTGTATTTAATATGTAACGTCTAGAGGTCAAAGGTCAAGGTCATTTGGCCCTTTGAAACTTTATCCAGCCATGACTTGGTCAATTTTCGTCTGATTTGGTTCATGTTGGGCTTAAATCGTGGGTATTGTAACACTTTACATTTTAGTAATTTACATGTGACCTCTAAAGGACAAAGGTCAAGGTCATTTGGACTTTGAAATTTTCATCCAGCCATAAGCTTAATAGAATGTGAAGTACGAAAAGGACAAAAGTTGTAGCATTTAATATTTAAAACTTTTGAAGGCACGCAGACAGATTTGCTTTGGAGCAAATCTTCTTTTCGAGTATTTTGATTGCACTCTCTTGACTTAAATACTAATGGCCTTCATTCTTTTCTGACTTGCCCTACACATTTTGCTGTTAGTATACCAAGATTATTAGAAAGTTTCGCTACAATAATTTTACAGATTTTAGACTTGCCTGTTTTGCTACTTAATTTTATCTTTTAGCATCGTTCTGTTTTAATATTCAGTTTCAGACATTTTAGGCTACATGTTTTCTGTCAGGTTAAACCCACCAGGAGCTATCGGTAGCAAGCAGCGGTCGACGACAGTTACAAGCTTGCCTAATTGTACTTAAAATCGTGTTAAGAAAAATGTGTTTTGATAACATGTTTTCAACATAAATGCTAATGACTTTCATTCTTTTCTGGCATGCCTAAATGCACATTTACTCAATATTAAAAATTACTCAAAATTGACAGTATTTTCTCAAATGTCATAAACCTGACTCGTTGCCATGAAACATTGACCCAGGATTGGCACTGAAATAGAGCTTAATTGTTTGGAGACTTTCAAAGTGAGGAGCAGGTGTCATGATAGGGTTTGTTTTACATTTCTGGTGCAGGATGTCCATTGTTGCAGCTTGTTAGTATTTCCCTTGTTTGTACAGATGGTCCAGCTGCAACTGTTTATTTTACAATCACTGGGACTGAATATATTGCCCCAGTTTATTTCTACTTCAGTTCTTCAGTTAAACACTGGCAGGTGGTTTAACTAGGATAAGCTCTCCAGCTAGAGAGGGTACATACTGGTTCAGGGGTAAGTCAAACTGTTCTTATCTGAACCTGTACTATACAAATTTAGTAATTATGTTTTGTTTGACAAATTTTCTTCTCGCATAATAAAGCTCTGCATTTATAAACTTTTCGTATTTAGCTAATTCATCATTTGCCACGTTCATATTTATTCATTATTATGTGGGTTGTCTTTGCTGAGTATTTAGCTCAGACAAGGAGCCGCTGCTCAGAGTGACATGTATGGGTATAGGCTCCGAAACATGTTCTGAGTAGTTACCCACTGAAGACCCTTTTATTTATTTGGGCTAATACAGCCTATGTCAAAATGCTACAGAGGAACGTGTGCAATATGGACAATAGTACTTCCATATGTATATAGGTTAGACACTGACAGGTTAGCGTATGGAGAGTAAAGAGTTCGAACTGAGGAATAGGGTAATGGCTACCAAGAAGTGGTTCTGGACAGAAAGACACAAATACAATAGCAAACCTCATGCGACATTTAATTTGACGATCCTCCCAAACAGCGACGGTTGACACATGATCGAGTTCACAGTCAGTACTCAAAAATTATCAGTTTAGACAATGTGACATGCATTAGACAGGCATCGGGGTGGAGTTCCGGTCTAATATAAACAAGAAAAATCTGCAGCACATAGATACATAGATAAAATATACACATGTGCCCATACAAGTGGACACAAATCAGAACAAAACAAAGTTAGAGATCTGGTAAAAGTTGAACCTTATATGTATACGTATTTGTATATGTATGTATGTATGTATGTATGTATGTATGTATGTATGTATGTATGTATGTATATATGTTTATATATATATATATATATATATATATATATATATATATATATATATATATATATATATATATATATATATATATATATATTCATTTGATCGATTAATGATGTAACGCAATCTTGAACCTGATTTGTTTTTAGCAATATAAAGTGTGGCAAAGTGAACCTTGCCTTAATATTGAAAATCACAGTAAATCTGTATCATTGTTTCGACAATACTTACATTTTCACATGCAAAGCTAAACAGTCTGTAAATAATAATAATAGTAGTAGTTGTTGCTGTGCTAATTATAAAAGTAGTAATAGCAGTTGTAGTAAAATCTTATTGGCATTCAAAGAGTCAATGTAGATTATTTGTCATACACCGTGTTCCTAAAAAGTTGGTAAATACAATTTCACAAAGGATGAATTAATTGCTCGCAAAGGTGATCCTTCTGGCATGACAGATAGGACCACAGCTTCAACATGTATCAATGGGAAGGACCACAGCTTGAACATGTAACAATGGGTTGAGCGGCCTTTGTAAACAAGACCTGAATATGATCCCGTCACGTGGCGTTATTTGAGAATGTCTCTGTCTTCGCATGTAATTTGGGCAGGAAAAGAACCCATGGGGCTTTTCTGGAGCCTTGAACCCGCCCCGGGCCAGAAAGAGGGAGTGAGGTTGTTAAAACGAGATGTGACCGTGCCACTTCGAATTCTGGTGTCAGTGATCGACAATCATGTCGAAGCTAAATCGCAGGAGCACCACGAGGGGGGAAATGTTCTGGCTCAAGTGACATTGGAACGCACATACATGGACACGGGGGTCCAAAGAATTCCTGTTCGCGAGGGCAAGATTCGTGGCACGCTTTTTCTTCCACCAGGTGATATCTTTTACACTTAGAGTTGTTTTTAACCTACCCGAGCAAGGGAAAACTGCTAAGTTCGATGCGAGTAGATGAACTTGAATCGAAATATTAAGTTAACTAACATGTTTGCCATGTTGTTTTATTAAAATTTTGGAATGTAGATATATATGTTCATGTTATATTTTACTTGCATTCTATGTAAAATATCCTGAAAGAGGGTGTCCATAGTATGATCGCGGAATTTCCCGACGTGTTGGTCAAAACACGCAAATTTTTTAAGTGGTTTGTCTATTTTAGTCAGTTGGATGATAATTATTTTAGTTGATTTCATAACAAGTATGTTAACAGCTGAAAATCAAACCTATCTGGAATGTCTTCAATAATGTATGCATGTATGTACGGACGCACGGACGTTAGACAATAAAAGTCACATAAAATGCTGTAGAAACATTGACTATTGTGTTGCCAAATCTACTATCAGTTTACAATATACTATTTTAAATTTTACACCACAAAAATTATTACATACTGGTATATGGTATCAGATTACTGCAGCAGAAGTTGTTGGGTGTAGTAATTAAGTTTCAATTCTGCAACAACTTCCACGCCCCCCCCCCCCCCAATGACATTGAATCATTCTAAATTTATGAAAAGGTTATTTATGAACACTTTGATCAGTAATTTGCCAAAACAAATAAAAACGACGAGGAACTGACTGGATAATGCTCAGTCTCAAATCACAAAGATACTCAACAGGTCCATAGTGTCATTCACACGTACGAAGGCTGTCACCAAATTCCCAACAACTACAAACAGATCGTGTTAAGTGGTACACCAAATGAGCATAAAATTATATGAGGTTTCTGTACTATACCAGCCACAGAATTTCAATTGTTGGTGTCTGATAGTACCCAATAGCATGTATTCTTTTTGCCTCCGAATTGGCTTTCGTGCTTGGAGAAGCAGGCGGGGTGGGGTGGGGGGGTCAAAGTTGGAGTTTGTCACGATGTTGTACTTGCCGTTCAGGATTGTTAAGCCGAATTTGTGAGGTAGGGAAAATTGTAACATCTTTTTGCCAACACAGACATTCTGTTTGTCAGCAATTCTTTCCGAGGCTTTCTTTTCTGCTTAACTTGGTCCGGATTTTTTTCTGACACAGTAACACATAGGAGCTCTTAGTTTTTAATGGTGTCATTTATTTTTTATCTGCTTAAGTGGAGCAAGCATAATGTTAAAAATTTTGAAAAATAAAGTTAATTGGAATTATATAGCTTCAATAGTTTTGAAAACTAATGCATAGAGGTGCAGTTCCAAATTCAACCCATGAGCAATTGACACGTTTGAGTTCTGAATATTTTTTTCAATTATAACTTATGCAATTGTCATTTTAACTTCTACATTTACGATATGGATCAGTGTGCATCAGATTGGTACTGATCAAATGTCAATGCAGTTCAAACTTTGTTAACTATGGCCGTTTTTCATCTTTAATCTTTCGATATTTTCAAAACTATAATTAGTAGGAATGCCATGCCAACTTATATACTTGTGTGTTATTGACAGTTGCACATGCAAGCAATATTTAACTTCTTTTTTTAATTTTGCTGGTGAGTTGCGTTCCAAATGTAACACCTTTGATATCTTCCAAAGTCTGATATAAAACTGAAGTACAACATTTTATCTCCCTTTCTGGATTTCAAACACAATCTTTAGAGATGCCTTTCTGACTTCTACGTGCATGCCGCTGATCGTTGCCCGTTTAATGAAAATTGAACAGAAGTCGCAGAATTTTGAATTATGCTAGTGGAAGACGTACACAGCAGATGGCAGCACCAGGTAATATACCTTGTATCTGACTGCTACAGATGCTGCCATTTGGGAGATAAATAAATAAAGTAAAGGTCAAGTCTACATTGATCGCACTCCATGGCACAGATGTTGGCATATACTTTCCTATTCATCACTCTCCATAGCATAGATGTTGGCGTATACTTTCCTATCTAGTTATAAAGTGGGGGAAACCGAAGGACTCTGACAAAACCACAGTGCACAGTCAGATTCCGTGAGCTCTTTCCACGAGTTTCCCGGGGCGAGAATCGCATCCGGGTGGCAGAGGTGAAAGGCGAGCGTGTTACAGCCCAGCCAACCATGCGCCCGATATCGAATGAGCTTCCTGGTCAGAGAGAAACCAGGTTCTTGAGGTTCCAGCATTTTGTCTCCCTTTCTGGCTTTCAGCCACAGTGTTTAGCAGGTTAATTCCCATGTAGTACTCTAAAACTTGGCCTGACCTCCTGACCTTATGGTTTGTACCATAGGAACTTGTCATTTGCGAAAAAAAGATGGTGAAATACGCCTTTTAACGAAAATGAATGTACTTTCAACGTCTTCAGTCAATACCAGAGTGTTTACTTACATCTTCTCAAAGAAAACTGTGATTTCTTATCCATTGTCCATACCACAACCAGCTGACCATGAATCACCCCGCGGAATAAATATTTTTGTTCACTTTGGAGCTCAAATGAAAGCCTCTGGCCTTTTGACTGATCAAAACCAGCAAGAAGGAATCATCTTACACACACATCATTATGTATATGGTTATTGTTCTGTTTTTCTACTTTATTATGGTTTAGTCAACCAACATTTCGCCTAACTGACTAAACCCTGTAGATTACTGTGCAACGTAGTTAATTACATGTTTGTTCAGGGCCTTATTTTGCCTGGCCAAGCAAGCCTTGGCCATTAAAAGTATGGTCAGTAGTATTGTCTATAACACTCTTCAGGTTGGTGTGAGTATTCCCTGTATGCTGATCACGTTCCATCATTAGTAAAACGTCAAACTCAACATGGTCTTGTCTTGGTACAGTTACATTGTGTCAGACTACTGACCCTATCCGTTTTCAGTCATCAAAAAACAGCACGTGATGAACGAATCTGAATATTTGTCTAGCTCATACCCAGGTATCTTGAACCATCAAATTCCAGCATACAATACCAATCTTTATTTAATGTCGGCAGATAGTAATATAGGAAACAGTAGCCAAATGGGAATTATAATCCACATATATCAATATTGTACGCATATAAAATGGACACATCAACTTAAAATAGCAGTTTAAAAGTGAATAATTAGCTTAAATGAATGAGAGTACTATATAAATCATACAATAAAGTATTGCATAAATGATACATTACGATGATTTATGACAGACATAACAGTGATAAGCAAACTCATTAAAATCATTGAAGTCGCATACTGCGGAGAATTGATGTTCACAATTAAAAAGGGAGTAATATACTAGACTTTTCTAAAGATAGGTGCATTTAAGGGGGCATTTAAGATAAAATGACAAGGTGCTGAAACCCAAAAATAATAGTAACCAGCCAGATGACTTGACCAACCAACTTAGTTATAACACATCAAACAATTGCTTCTTTCTTCAAGTTGCGGGTAGCCAAAAGCTACTGAAATTCTACCAGCGATATGGCCTCTTTAATCTTATTGTACAATTTATTTAATGCTGGTGGATTTAAGTCTCCGATTCTGGAAATAAATGCCGACTCAGTAAATATACTGCATTACCGTGTTGATATGGCACTCGCACATAGCTACCTCCATTGAACCATTCTTTTTAGGAATGGAGATTTGGTCGAGTGGATATGTGCGTTTTTTATTTCAGCTAGGCGACCGGTGCCAAAGGTTGCAGGTTCGAGTCCCGCTCGTTTCGAACATAAAATATAATATTTGGACGTTTGAGAGTTCTTATCAGAACTCTGCATTGTAAAGATTCTGCATATATTTGGTCCCTGGTCATCCAGGGCCTTTAAAATCTCGATGGCCATAAATCTCAATGTTCCAATAGAAAGTGTACTTTCATTTGGTTTGTTTAGCAGAGTGTAGTAACCATTAGTATGACCCCTGCATTCAAAACGTGAACCAGGTTCCTGTGCATTGCCCTATTGATTTCTAGTTTGGTCCCACAGAAGCGCCCCACTGATAGACAATAATTAAAGTTGTAGAGAATTGAAACTCTGAAAATCATAAGACGACTTCTTGAAGGTCGCTTAATCTACAGAGAACAAAATAATAACCAAGTTGTCTTTTACAGAGTTAAGTGACATACAAATCAAATTTTAGTATGTTGTCAATTTCAATCTGAAGCAATTTCACATGAGTCTTTGTCCCGACAGTGTTACCTTCTATATCAAAATTAATGCTACAACTGTCGTTTCTACTAGGAAAAAGTACAGTAGCATGAAATTTGTGAGGATATGCCAACATTTCATTTTCGAAAAATTACCAAGTTGATTCTGATGATTCAGTTCTAGGTTAGACATGAGTGTCTCAATGTTATCATCGGCATAGTTTTATAATTGACGGTCTGTAGTTTGATAATGCATACCGTTTATAAAAAGTATTGAATAGTATGGGTCTGATGTGTGAAGCCTTGCGTGACTCCTTTTAAAACTTTTGTCTCCTTGCTACGATAATTGCTTATTTTTACCCACTGCTGACGTTCAGTCAGGTAACTAACCATTAAGTTAAGTGTCTTTTGCTCTAAAACACATGCCTGAAGGTTATCTCAGACAAGGTCATGTGGCAATGCATGTGGTAAATGCATTACTCGAATCTATTTAGTATGACGCGGCAAAAATATGCACTGGTGCCCTAAGACACACTTCTCACATCAAACTTTAACAAGAACTCGGATGGCCTACCCTCGCTAATCGTCGCAAATATTTTAAATTAATCCTGTTCTACAAAATGACCCATGATCTTACTCCTCCTTATCGGACCAATCTCCTGCCACTGCCTAACTTCGGTCGAGCAACACGTCATTCCAGACCCATACGCACCATCCAGTGCAGGACTCTCCGCTTTGACAGCTCCTTTCTCGCTGATACCATCAAACTTTGGAACAACTTACCTATGGACATTAGAGATTCAATCTCGCTCCAAATCTTCAAATCAAAACTCAAGACAACCCTGCTGGCTGTGAACAATGTCCCTGACCTTTTCTCCTATGGGCTTCGTTTTTCCAATATCTGCCTAACCCAGCTGCGGCTAGGCTTCTCCAGGCTTAACTTTGACCTCTGTAAAGTAAATATAGTTCCAAGTGCTACTTGCTCCTGCTCTTTCCCAACTGAAGACGTTACTCATTTCTTTCTTTTTTGTCCTAAATATGCCTCCCTTAGAAAGAAACTATTGGATAATACAATACCTCTTCTAGCTCCTGGCGTTCACCCTGACCACACAGTTAGCGAAAGACTGATTCATATATTCCTCTTTGGTAGCAAAGAACTACCTGATCTTCTCAACATACAGATATCTGATGTAGGACAAAATTATGTAGCTGAAAGCAGAAGGTTTGTTTTCCAATCCCTTCCATAATCATGCAGTTTTATTCTCTCCTCACTATTAAGACATTGTGACCTGTCACCTACTGACCAAATTATATAAGAAACACACTGCCTATGCTGTGTATCTTATGACGTATAGCTTTAAGTTATCCAAAATTATAATGCATAATAGATACTTATTGATTTACTGGCATAAATTACGCCCAGCCTCCATTGTCAATAGTGAATAGTATGCCAAGTGTCATTACGTACATTATATTCGCAATCTGAGCCTTTCAGTGTCCTATTGACTATTGATATTTGTATTTGATGATATCACTATTTTCTCATGTATATTTGTATGGTAACATATAGTTTGTAATATCTTGTGCGTATTGTATATACATATTATTGTACGTCTCTCCATGTCTGGAGAACCCATTGTTATTAGTAATTTTTGTACTATAGGCTAATCCAGTATAAATAAATATGTTTAAACTAAACTAAACTAAATCCAGAATGATGGTACCAGCATATGTGTTTTGATTCAACCTCTTCCTCCAGTCTGTTATTTTAATCAAGAGCCATTTACAATTATATCCTTTTCTGAGAGCAGAAAGTTGGGGGGGGGGCAAAATTGTGTCGAAAAAGATACCAAGTTGATCGCCAATGATACTTTCATAGATTTTTTATAGTTGATACCTAAATAGACTGTTTATAGAACGGTACTTCGTGAAGACTGGTGTAGTCTCAGACATCTTCATTCCATCAGGGAAGGAGCAGGTGTCAATACCTAAATTGATATTTTTGTAAACATTCTCATGGTCAATTGTCTTAAGTTTTTTTTATTTATTTATTTATTTATTTATTTATTTATTTATTTATTTATTTATTTATTTATTTATTTATTTATGTGTCTATTTATTTATTTATCATATTATTTTTTTTTCTGTTATCATTTTTTCATTATTATTATTATTATTGTTATTGTTATTGTTATTATTATTGTGATTATTATTATTAATATTATTATTATTATTATTATTATTATTATTATTATTATTATTATTATTATTATTATTATTATTATCATCATCATCATCATCATTATCATCATTTTGGGCTCTTTCCTCATCCCGAAGTCTTGAAAAGCTGAAGCTATCTGGGAGCAGACCACAATCCTCAATGAATAGTTAAAACAATTTATTATCCTGGTATTAGTCTGGAATCACAGAGGATCCAAATAACGGTATAAAACTAAGGATATCTTTTGCTACCTTAGTACTGTACATCCCTTTTTGTGTCTGACATAAGTGTTTCATTATCATTCAGGACAATATCTCCATTATCATTTTAATCTTGGTAGGGAATGGTTTGATAGTAGACCAGAACTAGTCATTGGTGGGGCATGCGTTACACGAAACTGAATATTTGGGTAGTTCAGACCCTCCTCACACCCCAACCACCCCATCTTGTACCAACGATTTTTGGCGTGTGCTAAACAAAACTAAAGATCTGAACATTCCATACCCATCCATCTTGAGGCATCAACTTATAGCATGTGCTGAATGAAAGTGAAACTTTGGGTAGTTCGTGCGTATAAGCATGCTCGACGGCACACATGGAGTGATAAATCGTGACAGTTTATCTAGGGCAGCCCTCGTAATACATTTTCTGAGTAGCACTTAATTTCAGGGCATTGTTTCATTTTTTCAAGTAAATGTTCAATGTGATTATTTCTTTAATACTTGCATTTTATTATTATTATTTTTATTTTTTTTTGCGATAACAAAATGAAGGTGAAGGTCCATTCCCTGGAGTAATAGACACTTTTGGGATCATTGGAGGTCTGGTTGAAATCCGGGCTTCTCTGCTGGCGTCCAGAGGATTTGCAAGTCTTGCCTTGGCCTACTGCAACTACGAAGACTTGCCAAAGGCAACAGAATATATTCCCTTGGAGTACTTTGAGGTAGTTGATGACCAATAAGCGTGTTTTGCATTTTTTACAGATCTAGATTAAGTCCTGCGAGTATTTTGTATTCAACACAACAAAAATCGTACCACAAGTTATTCAGAAACTGCGTAAAATGTTTGACCATCCTTAAGAATTTCAATTTGTCGACACAAGAATCTGAGCCCAGTGTTTGTTAGCATGTGAGCCCTTATTAGAAATAGGTGTACCCACTTTTTTTTCTGTCTGCCAACACAGACATACTGTTTTCCGTGAATATCTGTCTTTCTTTCTGTCCAATTCTTCATTTCTCAACGAAAATAAGATTGCCTGGAGATTTTCTCGGATACCATAATGACCAGAAACTCCCAACTGGTAAGGGGTTATACCTCCATGCGTGACATTTCGTGTTTTTATGTGTAGGGGTTCTCTTGTTTAAAATTATGCAAATTATGAGCATCTGAAATTTTATGATACTATGAGGGGATCATCTATTATTCTGATCATTATAAGGCCCTGAGGGAATTTTGTCTGTGTGCCAACACATACTGAACATAGCATCCAGTTGCGGTGTATTCGCTGTCATCGGTTACTGTCGACAACAGTAAAGAACTGAGTTAAGGTTGTTACCACTTATATAAAAACTCGCCAGTACTTTCAGACCTGTATCCACTATCGGGGCAACCTTCTGCATTGAGCTTCGTCTTTGACGCAGTGGGGCGCTTGGCACTCAGCCTATTGCTGACCCATATTTCATTGCCTCAAGGCGACTTCACTGTCCAATACCAAATCCTAATTCTGGGGCCTACAAACTGGTCACTGTTTGTTTGCATTTACATTCTCAGGTAATGCTCGCTCTGGAAAAGTCCCATTAAATATTGTACATTACATTCATTCAACAAATTAACCTTCCCGTAGCACCAATCACACATATATATTGGACGCTACCTCTTCAAAGCCAATCGACTTGGCTGCCATTGTGAAAATAGTGGGTTCCGCACCCAATGCCAATGGTTTGTAAATGAGCATTGGGATGATCTTGCCGAGTGGGGGTGGGAAGAGGGTTATTATATATGAAACCAAAAGTATATGTTTTGCAATTGTTTCAGACCATCCATAATGATACACATGTTGTGGCCTTGATTCACTTTGATATCCAAACAAGTGTACTTTTGTGAGACTGTCCCACAATCAATGCATTAATTGCACAATGTTCAAAATGGTGCAAGAGCGTGCTGTGTCGCATTTGAATTTGTAACTAATGATTATAACTGCTTCAGACACAACCGAGCGGGCAGATTACAGTTAAGATAGTAAGTCATGTTTTAAAAGAACTTTAACGACCGTTTGCCCTGGTAACTCAGAGGACGGACACCTGGGACCGTGCTCAAAACACGTGGTCACGATTCACTGTGATTTTCCTTTCCCACAATGCATTGCACATGTTTAAAATGGCACTCAACGTCTGCACCTGCATGCCTTCCTGTTGCATTTATAGCTTACGATGGTAACTGCTTCAGACACAACCGAGCGGTTGGATAAAAGTTAAGATTGTAAGTAATCTTTTAAAAATGCGATGATGACCCTTTGCTCTGGTAACTAGGAGAACGGATACCTGAAACCTAGCGATACTAGATACCGATACCACACCCATCGTGGCTATATGCAGCAGTATGCTTTCTCCCAAGTTGACCGTCCAGACAAGTTGAAATAAAATGCTGTGTTTTAGTTAACTTTACTCCAAAATAAACGCACATGTTGGCCAGCTTTTCTGTGAACTTTGTCTTACAATTGGTTATGGTTGATTTGAAAAACTCGTTTTTTATGTTTGGTTGTTTGTAGGGTGATTTTGCTTGTCGGTCGCGTGTTGCAGCAGGTTTATGCCTGTCCAGCTGGAGCATTGTAGCAAACTTTTGCATCAGAGTTCTTGAAAAATGCTACAGAATTCATCCAAAATAAATGTTTCTCTTGTGAAGAAGTTTATTGAGAAAATGATCCAGGGAATGTAAATTTGCTGCTGCAATTGGACAGCACCATGGTTTTGCGTGTCAGGTCATTTAACATTGCAAAAGCGCCCGTGCCAAGGAAATCTGGTCATTTTGACTAGGTGGGGACTGGGGGTGGTAATTGCAGGTACTACTTTACCATGATGATCAATACCTATTCCCATGCAGAACCTGCTGGGGTATATTAAAGAGAGTGAATGTAAGAACATTTTCATATATAAGGTGAAATCATGCTTGATGCATCAGATGGGAGTACTGAAGAGGGGCCGCTTTATATATTTATAGTTTTAGCATCTCGGTGTTATCAGGGATCTGCAGTTTATATATGTAGCAGGTCCGTGGAGTTATTAAAATTACACCTTTGGTGCTTATATTTATTTATATATTAATTCCTTGATAATTTAGATCATCTTTTAATTCATAAATAATTAAAGCATTTCAGATATAACCCTGTGCAAAGCAACTTCATATTTTTCCCATTTCATACTTGTATTTCTGATATTTTCATGTTGTGGTCCACCATGGAAATAAGCCAAGGCAAGATTCCCTGGGCATTTGGTACTCCCGTTTCATGCATCATAGTTTGGTGTGCTTTCAGCAATTATATTGCACCATCCTGGCATATGTGTGCACAAAAATTATCAATCAACATTCAGTGATAAAAGTTAAGTACATTCAGGCCTAGTGATTATCTTAATGTATTTTTTCTTCTTGCTTTTGTACAGAAAATACACAACTTACTGATTGCGGGATAATTTATCTGTTAATTTTCCCCACATTAATAAATATAAAATGTGTCCAGGCAGTGGGGTTTTTTTAATTTATTTTTTACTAATTTTCATCAGATTTTTGTACAATCTGAGGGAAAATAGCCAAATCAGTACAATAATGACTAAAATGTTGTGATTTCGTCAACCATGTGAAGGCAAGATACTTGAAACTCGCCATAATGCACCATTTTGCATGCTCAAATTCAAAATTGTTTGTCGGGGGGGGGGAGGGGGAGGCGGGCATGCCCCAAGACCCTCTCCCCCCCCCCTCCCCAGCATGTCTTGGACCCTTTGGGCCGTGTAGGGCACATTTAGGCTACTGACAAAAATACGGACTTTTTTGGGCCATTTGGGTCTCTGACTGAGTTTGAAGCACTGGCCTGGGTGGATCAGTATATATTAAGGATGTGCGGCGTAAAAGTTTTTTTTTTTTTTTTATTTCATTAATTTTATGGTTGGGCCTTTTTAGTAGGATCTGTCAGGTTACCGAAACCACACATATATTTTTGTTAGGCCTTGGGTAACTTGGACACTTGTTGAAACATGTTGAAAATGGATGTTCTTTCCCGTTTTACACATTACTTCTTTGACGTCAGTTTAATTTGTTACCTGGGCACAACCGGAGGCACTTATTAATATTAAATGAGCACCACGCGGGGCTTACAAATTTTAATTCAGGGTGGTCATACAACGATTGGATTATGTGATCAGTCCTTTGGATGAAAGTCTTTCAAGAAAAGGAGGTGCCACATGCGAACTTCACATTTGATAATTAAGTACTCGGACACCACGATAAGCACACAGCGTGGGAGCAATTAACTCATGCACGTGTAAATTTTGCGGTCAGGCCTCTCTGATTTGCATGATTTTTTTTTTGACAGACCCAAACGAAAAGCTGCCTCTCTCATTAATTTGCTTCCGTTTTTAGCTCAGCTATGCTGTTGTGAGGGTCTGTCTTCCGTCCTCTGTCCACAATTAACATTTTCGACTTCTCCAAAACCGTCAACCAGATTCACTTCAAACTTGCTGGGGATGTGCCTTGGGTGGGTGTCTACAAAGTTGCTGCAAACAGTCACGCTCCATTGATTTTTGGATTTTTTATGCAGTTTTTTGTTCTTTGTTGGGGCAAATATTCAAAAATTCTTGTCCGAAATCGCTCACCCAATTGCTTTGATATTGCACAGAGACACTCCTGGGGACTCTTACTTGTGATTTTTTCACCAGGCGGCACTGCAATTTTTTCCATTTTTTTTTTGTGCCTTTTTGTGTGTTTTTGCTATTTTTGACTTCTTCTCCTGAGCCGTCACTCAGATTAAGCTGAAACTTGGTAGATATGTTCCTTGTGGAAGGATCAAACAATGTTGTTCACTAGGTGGCACTGCTGTGGATTCCTGATTTGAACCGATTTTTACCTCAGCTGAGCTTTTGTCTGTCGCCCGTCCGTGTAGAAGTCTGCTCCTTGCATTTGATACTCTATAACAGTGATTCAATCACTTTACTTATTACTTACATAATGTTCCAGATTCATAGATATCACCAAAACGATATGGGCCTACTCTCTATTTTTTTTTTTTTTTTTTTTTTTTTTTTTTTTTTTTGCAGAAGTAATAAAATTTGTATTTTGAGTGGTTGGGCCTATACATATTAGAAACACTATAGTCTGTATTTAATAAAGAATATTTCAAAGGTTGAGAGGACCGGTTAAAAACCACCAGTTGCGTTTTGTAGGTGACTGCCTGTCTCAAGTCAGGAGTGAAATTGGTTTCTTCACATTGGTATTGGAAGATGAATGTTGATGCTTTGGTAACTCTGGAGTCTCTTTGCTGTCACTGTTGGATTTGATATTTATGAATATGGGTCATGTTTTTGTACATAAGTGTATCATACTAGAGACGTCCGTCGTCCGTCGTCCGTCCACAATTCACATTTTAGACTTTTCCAAAACCTTCACCCAGATTCACTTCAAACTTGGTGGGGATATGCCTTGGGTGAGTCTCTACCAAGTTTGTTCAAATAGTCACGCTCCAGTGATTTTTTTTTCTTTTTTTTTTGGGGGGGGTCCTTTTTTGGGCAAATCTTAAAAAATCTTCTCCGAAACCGCTCATTCAATTGCTTTGATATCGCACAGGGACATTACCGGGGACTTCTAGTTCTTAATTTGTTCACCACGTGGCGCTGCAATTTTTTCTAATTTTTATGATTTTTTGTGTGTTTCTGCTAGTTTTGACATCTTCTCGAAAACTGTCACTCAGATTAAGCTAAAACTCGATACCGCACCCATCGTGGTAAAAAATCTTCTCCGAAACCGCTCATTCAATTGCTTTGGTATCGCACAGGGACATTACTGGGGACTTCTAGTTCTTAATTTGTTCACCACGTGGCGCTGCGATTTTTTTGTAATTTTGAAGGGGTTTTTTGTGTTTCTGCTAGTTTTGACATCTTCTCCAAAAATGTCACTCAGATTAAGCTAAAACTTGGTGGATATGTTCCTTGTAATACAAAAAAAACGTACTAGACTCAGACACAGTTTCTAGCCACGTGCAGCCAATCTTGTGCGCGTGCCGAACCTTGACATTTTTGAACAATTCTTTCTTTTAGTCTTGCTTTTCATTTTTACCCTCAAATTTTTCCTGCCAAGAACCGTATGTCGTTACAGTCTTCTTACGTCCATGCTTTCTGTTATGTAGCAGTTCAAATTTTGATCTACAGTTACAACGTAACGGAGTTCTTTTTGTTAGTACACAGATTTGCTGTGAAGCAAATATTCTTTTTCTGGTTTTTATGTATTTTGTGGAGCAAACAGATGATACCC